>CAEGAF010099791.1:0-10536 GCA_903067075.1 Micropoecilia bifurca
TATTAGACATCCATATTTGTAATGAATGGGACGGGTGGCAACATAACTGTGGCGTCTATTCTATGCGCCTTATAATGCGGTGCGCCTTATAATCCGGTGCGCCTTATAGTGCGGAAAATACTGTACTACTAATTGTGCAAATGGCAGGAAAACAACTTAAAGTTACAGGAAAATTGTTTATCTGGAGTCACTATGCTAACTAGCTTCAACAGGCTAAGCTAGCTGAAGTGTACAGAGGTTGATTGGCAGCGCCAAGACTCGCCTCCTGGCTCTCATTGGTTGTTTCTAGTTAGCCTTGGGAGCAGCTCAAGTTTTTCCCCTGAGATTATCCCTTGATGTCAAAACAACAAATATGTAAAAACTAAATTAATTAAAAGTTCCATCCTGCAGCTTTAGCTGAGTTAACTCAGCTTATATTACAGACCCAGACTTACCTTGGACTGCAAAAGCTCATGATTACAAGAAAAACATTAAATAAACAGAAGTTGGTTTTATTTATCCATTTATTTATTTAGTTTTAGTAAAAACTGCTTCCTGCACTGTAAGGTAATTCTGTCTAGAGAGACTGAGGGTCATAAATCCAACCCTTCGTATCTGCAACAGCCAATCATGCACCACATTTTTAACCCATTATAGGAGTTTTAATAATACATTCTTCATGTTTTCTACCTCCAGCTGCAGATTCAAGAGGCTGAGACTGCTGAGCTTCCTGTTTACCTGCTGGGATTGAATTCAATTATAAGCTGCAGAGCAACAGATAATCTGGAAATACCCACAACACTTTATAAAACACACCGTATTTTCCTGATTTTGCTTCTCCAAAACCAAGAATCTGTGGCGCGTAGGGAGTCTCTCCACCACCTGCAGTGAGTTTCCCCATAAAGCAGATCAGAAAACAAACAAAGCAGCTCAAAATGAACTAAACCTGAAAGGTCTTGACATATCAGAAAAATTCAATCTTCACTTTAAGTACATATATTCAAAATTTACTCAAGTAAATAAGTACATTTCGTAAAAGAAAAAAAAATTCTAGTATTTTTTTTTTACAAATTGCAAACTTGATCTGGTAGCAACTACATGCACCAACTGTAATTTTAGTAATTTTAAATTTTCTTTTACATCCAAAAATAAATTCTAATCTGTGCACACTGTTTAATCTGGATTATCATCTCTAATAATAAGTGTTTGTCACATTTTTTTCCATGATTTTTTTATTCTTTACTTTTGTCTGTGATTTAAAAAAAATACTTTTTATCTTTCACCCGTTTTATTTTTCTTTACACTTCTTTTTTCTTGTCTTTATTTTTCTTTTCTCTCTTTTGCCTTTTCTGGCAAAGTGTTTATTACACTTTATTTACAGAATAAACTCAACTGAATAAAGTCAACCGACTGCTGCAGATTCCTGTAACAACTGAAACACCAACCGTCAGTTTTTACTGTGATGAAAGCAAAGTACTAAATTTATAAACAGAATAACTTTGCGAGTTTGTTTGTTTTTACTGTTTTTCTTACACAACACTGCAAAAAACAAACCTTCCCAAGTAGCTTTGTCTAGTTTCTAGTGGAAATATATCAATACACTTGAAATAAGACAAAACAAATATTGGAGCTTGTTTTAAGTCAGTAAGACCTTAATATTGACAAAGAAGTCCTTGGCAGATTAATTCACTCATAAAACATTTTTCCCATAAGTGAAATAATTTCCCAAAGAATCTAGTATTTTTCCTCAATATTAAGGATTTTTGAGTTAAAACAAGCTCCTGTATCTTGCAGAAACTTTACATGGAAGTTGGTTTTGTCCTTTTTCAAGTGTTTTAAGATATTTGCACTAGAAACTAAACAAAAACTACTTGGTAAGATTTGGTGTTTTTGCAGTGCACTAAGTAGAACTGTGTCAAAATGTGCAAGTAGCTGAATTATCAACATGTCGTATGAAAACAGAGCAAACATGCTAATGTTAGCTTAGCCCAGGAACCTGTAAGCCTTACAGTTTGTAAACTTTGAATTGTCTAAATCATTTTTAAGGCTTTTTATGTGTCTTTTTGTGGTGTTTGATTAATCTCACCATATTTTGCAGCTGATTTCCCGTTATATCCAAATCCAGAAGGTGCAGGATTATACGGCGATCCAATGATGCCTGAATGACAGAAAATTAATAGAATCTGATCGTATCCATGTACAAACACGATGTAGTTTTTTTTTCTCAGATTCATACTACACATGGTTAATGCCTGCATTAATTTTAAAATTAATCAGAAAAATAAAAGTTAATGGAGTAAACCACAAATAAAAAACAGAAGTGTATTGTTTTGAGTTTATATTTTCATTGTTTCTCCTTCGGATTACCGTAATACTTGTAGTATTTTTCTCAACTTTATGTCTGAAGGTTATTCCATGAATATTTCATAGTTTTAACATTTTCCTTTTTACCGTATTGGCCAGCAGAAATTGCTTCGGGAGTAAATCCAGCTGGTTGAGCTTCATAAGGAAGAGTCCCATAACCTGAAAAGATTATTAACATTTGAGTTTTAATTGTTAAAATGACAACAGATCCAAGTTTGCACGATTTTTACCTGGTATATTTCCATTATTACCCAGGCCTAAAAGCTGCCCACCGTTTAGGACGCCTCCATATCCTGAACAAAAAGAAGAAAAACACCATTAATAGAAATTATTTTCTGCTAAAAGGAAGCAGATTTTTGATTATGTTTAATTTAAATATAAAAATGGAAGCACAGAGTTTTATTCTAACAATAACCATATTTTGCAGACAATTATGAAAAATAATGCTTTGCATTTTGTTTGCTATTTCAATTTCAGGTTTGTTTGAACTTCACTTTTCATCTGAAAAGGTAAAAAGTACATTGAAAGTCGTAATTTCAAGATTTAAAGTCACAATTATTAGATACAGGTTTCAATAGGAGCAAACCTTCTTAGAGAAGTTGAAATTTTGATTTCCTACCTCATAATTTTGAATTTCTTGTCAAAATTATGACAGAACTTCTCATAATTATGAGACTTTCTATCTCAAAATTGACTTAGAAATTCTGACTTTCTGTAATAATTATAACTTTGAAAGTCAAAATTAAGATTCTATATCTCATAAATATAACCTTTCACATCAATCATGATGTCAAAGTTGTCTCTTTATTTTAATTATGACCATCAAAATCTAAATTTGGATGTTTGAACTCAATTCTGACTTCCTGCTGGGCTTCTATTTTCTCTTTCATGGCAGTGATGGGCTTCCATACTGCGGACTTAGGACTGATAAAACATTTGCTTGTTTGGGTTGTTTCCTTAAATGAGTAATTGTTCTTAATAATCGAGTTCTCACCGTATTTTCCCGTTGCTTCAGCGTTGCCTGCAGGCAGATGCGGGTTAAAACCTGAACAGACATGAGACAAATCACGACGCAGTGATGGAGGCGAAACCTCGCAGCTGTCGCTCACATACCGTAGTTTCCTGCCCCGTTGGTTCCCAGATGCTCTGCTGCTGCATGAAGCTCACCGTATTTGGAGTTTGATTTCTCCGCAGTCAGTCCGAGCGCCTGACCAGCAGGAGGCGCTGCGTTTGGAAGAAGGCCTGCAGGCTGAGCCTCCAGCTGACTCATTCCTTAATGAGTAAATGCAAAACGAATGTGAGGAACTGCTGCACCAAGGAGAGCCGTCATGTTGTTTTACCTGAAATATGCCTTAAAACAATCGACCACAATCTTCTTCTTGTTAAACTGACTTATTTTAATTTCACTAATAGCGCCTCTGCTGGATGAAATAACCACAACAGTGTACTAGAACCACCGTCAATACATCAAGAAAAAATAATTTTACTCCCAAAAAAATCTGAAATTTTGAGAATGTAAGAAAATTGAGAAAACAATTGAGTTTCAAAAGTTGAAAATTTTCTGAAATTGCTAAGTTGAAATAATGTTTTTTTTTTAGAAAACTTCTGCCATTAAACTCAACATTTTTGAGCTTTTTCTCACAAATGTTTAGATTTTTCAAACCCAGAAATAACTTTTTTTCTAGAAAATTAATCTTAAAATTTTTGTTTTTTCAAGCAAATTTTCTATTTTAAAACTTTAAATTTCCAAGCTTTTTATAGAAAATTTCTGAGATTAATATCAATATTGATGAGTTTCTTCTAGAATTTTTGGGATTTTGCAAACTGAAATTTCCATGTAATTATCCTAGATAATTTTCAGGTGAAATTTAAAATTTCAGATTTTTTTTCTTACATTTTTTTTTCATTTTCTAACTATAATTTTTTTTCTCCTAGAAAATAATGGATAAAATCTCAAAATTTCTGATTGTTATTGCAATTTTTTTCATTTTCAAACTCAAACTCCCACATTTTTATTTTCCAGGTGAACGTTTTTTTTCTTGAAGTTGTTCAACATTTCAAATGCAGAACATGTCATTAAACCCAGAAACGTTCAAGAAAAAAGTGGAAATTTCTATTTTTTTAGTAAATTTTTTACTTTTCACACTCAAAAATTTTCTAGTTTTTTCTAGAAAGTTTTTCTAATATTTTTTTTACTTTTCAAACTTAAAAAATTTAAAGTCTTTAAAGCAAATTATGAGTCTTCAGGAGTAAATTTAGTACTTTTCCCATCTACAGTGGCCCTAATACGTCACTGTAAATATTGGTCTGGCAGAAAATAAGCAGCACCAATGGAAAACTCTCAATCTGCCTTTCTTACCTGCTCAGCTGGAGTCCCACTAGGCTCCATACTGGGCCCAGTCTCATTAACCTATGTGTTAATTTACTGCACATATATGCTGATGATATTGTATTGTATTGCATGTTTATGCAAAAAATAAAAATAAAGCTGCTTCAGTATTTTCTGGTGCATTGATACCAGTTTCTCTTGTCTACATCTTAACATTACAAAAGTCTGTTTTTCTCTTGCCAATGGTTGAAAATGAACTCTTATGCTAACTCTGGCATATTTACATTGATGCTAACTGCTGTCATTAATATGCATTGTCCTAATTTAAATACAAAAATAAAATGCTTTATCTCACCATCAATTCCAGCAGGAGCTTCACCAAATGAAATCTGAGTGGTTCCCCCTGTAAAACAGGCATCAACAGATTATTTTCATACATTTAGTGACATTTTTAGCTAAATATCTTCTCTGTTGTGACGTTGTTCATACCCAACTGTTCAGCAGCAGGCAAAACCTGACCAAGAGCTGCAGAAAGAAATAAACTTGAATATAAACCAAAACAGATTTTCTGCAGAAAATGTTCAAATATTCTCCTACTTACTTGGTCATTTAAAGACACTAATCTAAAAGAAAACTGAACATGAAGACAGAGAACATGGTTCTGAACACGTAAGGAGTCGTATTTAGCATCAAACCTCCATATAGGTTTCCGTATCCAGCTGCAGGGAAGACGCCTCGTCCGTAACCTGCAGCCAAACAGATCAGTTCATAAAAGTGCGACCCACATTTTTAAAATCATAATCTTCCCCAAAACTCCTACAAAATAAAAGCATTTACCAGGCTGAGCAATGCTTCCTCCATAGGGATACGGAAGACCTGTTGGTACAAATCCACTTATAGCAATCAAATATAAATTACATGTTAAGTTTAACTGAGGAATTTCACCTGCTCCATGTCCATTACCGAGTCCTGGAAAGTTGGATCCTCCTAGAAATTTACATAATTTTATTCAGATTCAGCTGAGAAACTGGTATGCATGAGAATAACTGGTTCATTTTTACATCAGGGTTTATTTTACTAAAGATCAAATCACACGATAATCGAAATTTAATGATTTGATGAAAAAAAATACTGGTAAATAAACCAAATGAAGAACAAGATTAATTATTTTACAGCAAGAGATCTGTAGAGAAAAATATGGATTATAAAAAGAAAATAAAAATATATATATTTTTAAAAAATCAAGTAAAATTACATGAAAATAAAGAAGAGAAAAAAATAAAAGTATAAAAAATGAAAAGAATAAAGAAATTAGGTAAAATTACATGTAAAACTAAAAGGAAAAGGAGGCAAAAGAAAGATAAAAGGAGAATAAAAATAAAAGATCGGAACTAAAATAAGAGAAATGAAAGAATAAAAAAAGCAAAAATAAGGAAACATTTGCTGCCCTGCATTCCAGGTCTGTTTGCTTTAGCTTCGCCTCCATTCCCTTTAAATTTTATTTAGCGTCTTTTAAATGAATCAGCAGAAAGTTTAAAGAAATATCCAACGCAAATTAGTGTTAGTTTTCATATAAAAATACTTTTATAGCCCTAAAAATGGACTGACTCAAGGAATCCTGTGACAGTGTTGGATCTCTGTATAAATTTTCCTTTAATATTTTACAAACCAGACTCCAAAAAAGTTTGGACACTAAAATTGTGAATAAAACCTGAATGCAATAATGAGGAGATGGCAAATGTCAATATTTTACTCGTAATAGAACATTGATGGTATCAAAAGTTTAAACTGAGTAGATGTACATTTTAAAGGAAAAATATGTTGATTCAAAATTTCCCAGTGTCTATAAATCCCAAAAAGGTTGGGACAAGAAGCAATAAGTAGCTGGAAAAATGAAATTGAACATATAACAAACAGCAGGAAGACCAATTAACACTAATTAGGTCAATTGACAACATGATTGGGTATAAAAAGAGCTTCTTAAGAGTGTCAGTGTCTCTCTGAAGCCAAGGTGGGAAGAGGATCACCAATTTCACCATTGTTGCGCAGAAAGACAGTGCAGCAACACCAGAATGGTGTTACCAGCATAATTAGCAAAGACTTTTGAGTTATCATCATCAACCGTGCATAACATCATCAAAAGATTCAGAGAATCTGGAACAATCGCTGAGCATAAGGGTCAAGGCTGTAACACTCTACTGGATGCTCGTGATGTTCGGGCCCTTAAACGTCACTGCACCTCAAACAGGAATGACACTGTCAAGGAAATGACAGCCTGGGCTCAGGAATACTTCCAGAAAGCATCGTCAGTGAACACAGTCCACCAGGCCATCTGCCACTGACAGCTGAAACTCTACAGTGCAAAGAGGAAGAAATTTCTAAGCTCCAAAAACTCAGCCGTTTGCACTGGAGTCATTTAAAATGGAGGGAGGCAAAATGGACGACTGTTCTGTGGCCAGATGAGTCACGATCTGAAGTTCTTAAGGGAACACTGGGCCAGGACATCCGGACCAGAGAGGACAAGGATAACCCAAGTTGTTATCAACGCTCCGTTCAGAAGCTGCATCACTGATGGTCTGGGGTTGCATGAGTGCTGGTGGCCTGGGCAGCTTGCATGTCTGGAAAGGCTCCATTAATGCAGAGAACTATGTTCAGGTTCTAGAACAACATATGCTCCCATCTAGACGTCGTCTCTTTCAGGGAAGACCCTGCATTTGTCAACAACATAATGCCAGACCACATTCTGCAGCAATCACAGCATCATGGCTACGTAGGAGAAGGATCCGGTCCTGAAATGTCCAGCCTGCAGTCCAGATCTTTCCCTAGAGAACATTTGGCCCATCATAAAGACGAAGGTGGCACATCAAGAAGGCCCAAGATGATTGAGGAGTTAGAGGCCTGTAGTGGAGATGAATGGAGAGCATTCCTATTTCTACACTGGAGAAACTGGTCTCCTCTGTCCACAGACGTCTGCTGAGTGTTGTAAGAGGAAGGGGAGATGCCACAAAGTGGTAAAAATGGCCTGGTCCCAACTTTTTTGGGATTTCTTGATGTCATGAAATTTTGAAACATATTTTTCCCTTAAAATGATACATTCTCTCAGTTTAAACTTTTGATCTGTGATTTGTGTTCTATTGTGAATAAAATATTAGATGTTGCCATCTCGACATCATTGCATTCAGTATTTATTCACAATTTGTTTAATGTCCCAACTTTTCTGGAATCGGGTTTGTACTAAACTCCCCAGTAAACCAGCTTTTCTCACCAAAATCTCACTAACACAGTAAATTTACCGGATTTTAGCCTCTTCATCCATTGTCCGGCTGGTCCACAGTCTGCAAACCAAAACAAATGTTTATCAGCCACACATTTTAAAAATTAGGACCAAAACATTAAAGTTACATTTTTTTTCAAATAAATAAAGTAATTTGGTTTTTCCAACCTGAAGCTGTAATAATGTGCTACTTGCATCTAATCTGTTCCTATGACATAACTAGATGCTATTAAGCTGAGATTAAGGGGAAAATGGACAGATGCTCACCAGGTTTGGCTGCTTTGGCTCCTTGAATTCTCCCATTTTCTGAAAACAAAAGGACAGAAACTTCAGAATATTTTCCAAAACAATAATTTCATAGCCTCTCTGTCATTGTTTACAAGGATTATATCCATTCAGTGAGTTAAACTGGTAATTTAACTCATGCACCAAATGCAGAAGAACAAAACGATGTTATGATTGAAACTAGAGAGAAACCATTTGGCTTGGTGGGACACATAAAGTCGGATCTTTCTAGATTATAACAGGCGGTTAGACCGACATCGTGCAGCTCAGCCAGTCATTTTGTCTGTTTCCGTTTCTGACGCATGCAGTCCGACTCCAGACTCAGTTTCCCTGTTTCCCCACCAGGGGCGCTCTTGCTCTTGCTGCCCGTTGCTGCAGCCGCGCTCAGTGTTGCATCAGGATGGATGTTTTCTGCAGCAGCAGCTTTGGTTTTTATGGATCTGGTTCTTTCAGGGTCAGCGGTTCCATCTTCACCAAAAACAACATCTGATTCTGCAGAGGTTTGATCAGGAGCTCCAGTCATAAAACCTAAAGGTTTTAGATTTACACGTTTACCACAAAAAGCTTCTTTAAAAATCGTATAAATTACTGTAAAAGCCTCAAACTCAAGAAGTCAACAGTCCTTTGGTAGATTGAGCTTAAGACAGAAGTATTTCTGTCTTAACTTTCATTATTCCAAATTTAATAAGAAAATGTGACTGTGCTTTATGATGCAATGCAAACATGGAAACGTCACCACATAGTCATCAGCGTATCATTTAACAGTTTACGTTTTTATGGGAAGTTAAAAAGTATAATTTGTTAAGCAGCTAATAAAAACTACAGTAAAAAAGTGATTTATATAAGTTCAAATGTATAATATGCACCGTCAGAATCCAGTCACATTAGTGCTAATCTGTGAAACGTAAAAATAAAATAAATGACAGGACGTTTTCAGCTTATAAAAGAAGCTATTGTTATTTTTTTTTTAAATTCACTTTTAACATAAATTAGATTTTAAAGATATTAATTAAGGGAATACGAATATTTATTTAGAATAAAATCTGCAATTCAATATGTGAAAATCTTTAATCTTATATTTTAAACATTTTAAGGGTTTTCTATATTTTTCATGTAAATTACTTCAAAGGCATTGTCTTTATTTTATGTACTACAAAGAATATTTTTAAAATTTTAATACTAAACTTCAATATAATTTTTTAAATAAAAAAGAATTAAAAAATATTTAGAAATAAATATACACTAATAAATATTTTGAATGTAAATTGTGTTTTTTTAAAGACAATTATTTAAAACACTAAAATCAGAACATTTTAACATTTATATTTTATTTTTGCCTTTTTAATATATTTTTTCTTTAAAAAATATTTTAAAATATTAAAATCTGAAACTTAACTGAAACATTCTTTAAAGGCATTATTTTTATTTGAAAGATGTAAAAATATATGTTCTATATTACATACATTTTTACATATACTGCAAAAATATATATTTATATTTTATATCATTTCAAAATCCAGGAGAAAAGGATTATTGAGAGGAAAAATAATCACTTTATTGCCAAAAAACTGCATAATCGAAATTATCTACCCAATTAAAGAAGACACTAATGATGAAATAAGTTAAATTAAAGGCGCTTGCCTGGAGAAAGAACCGATTCTGGTTCTGCTTCATATTTGGTTCCTTTTTGACCCAAACTTGCCGGTTGGAGTCCGTGCCGAGGCTCTGGGTATCTGTGTGCAGCTGTAGCCGATTCTGGACCGGAGCCCAGGCGCAGCTGGTTCTGTTTGTACGCTTTATCTTGTGACGCAGGTGAAGCCAGGTTCTGGAACTTCTCGTTTGGACCCAGGTAGTTAATGCCGGCGGTGGGACTAGAAGCAGCAGCCTGTTGCTGAGTGGGCAGGACTCGGCCTTTCAGGCCGTTTCCGCCCGACAAAGCTGCTCCTCTTACAGATTGACCTTTTCCAGTCACCGACCCGAAACCTGGAAACCAGAAATAAGCAACAGAGCCACTTTACTGATGATATTTGACGTGAATAAGAGGTGACATGGTGGCCTTCCCACCGTCAAATCTAATAAAATTGGTGTCAATGTTTGTTGTGTTTGTGCAGCAAAAACTTTCAAATACGGTACTAAATATTTCAAGAGGTCATAAAAGGTCAATCACCAGTGGTGGAGAAAGTACTCAAAAAATGTACTTAAGTAAAAGTACAAATACACAGTCAAAAATGTACTTAAGTAAAAGTCAAAGTACCACATTAACTTTTTACTTAAGTAAAAGTCAAAAAGTACTGGCTTTTAAAAA
>CAEGAF010099818.1:0-28777 GCA_903067075.1 Micropoecilia bifurca
ACATTTTAACCGGATCTGCCCTGCTTTTATCTCCTGCTGTGGATCTGTCACTATGACAACAACTTAGAGAGAACTACTGCGTCTGAAACCATGGCGGTGGCACAAACAGTCAGGAAACAACTTATAGAGGCCGAGAACTGTATTATGATTGCTGTTTTTCCAACAAATGTATGACATAAATACAAATGCCCCGCCACAATAATTGGAACTCTTGCAAAGATGTGTGAAAACACCTGGAAAAATTTTTTTTTGTTTGTTTTTGCAACAACAGCATACTATAACAATAAACAATTTTTTGATGTGAGAACAAATGCTCAAAGGGAAAAAAAATCTCTCCTGAAAAAAATTATTTTACATTTACTGTGGCTTTTCAAGGTACCTTGAGTATTTTTACTTTTTTAATTGATCTGAATCTTCAAAATGGGAAACACTAGAGAACATAGTATTCATGTACTTCATTCACATGTTTATGGACACAGCAATACACACAGAAGAGTCACTCGACTCAATTTACCCATATATTTACAGCCAGAGCAATATTTAAAAATAGGAAAACACCAAGAATTGTGACAGTCTGGTTTATATTTCAACTATTCACCCTGAGGAGGACAGAAATAGAGAATTAAAAAGAAAATCTGGAGAGATAACTGTTGGTACAACCGCCTGGTTATGGAAAAATCTATGTGGCTGGTGCTTTAAAGGGACACATTACCTGATCCTTTTCTGGTTTATCAGAGAAATCGCTCAGGCTGTTGGAGGTGAGGTTCCGGTGGGTCGTGGTAGGGCTACCTGCAGATAGACCGTATGCATATACATTGTTTGAATCAAAAAGACAGGATGACACAGTAAACTAGACATTCTCTGCCTTACGGGAGGTGAGCAAGAGTAAAGAAAAGCATGAGTCGGGCATATAGAAGGAGCCAGAAATATCAGCTAAATGTGTCAAGGCTTAAGCTTAACAAGTAATGCCAGATGGCTGTTCATTCAGCGAGGAGAGCTGGGCTGTGTGGTCATTTCAGGGCTGCTGCTTGTAGGCGTCAGCAGACACATGCTGCTTAAACAACTATTGGCAAATAGAGAGAGAGTGTAAACTTTGGAATTTTACTCCTTCACCGTTATTGGCAGAAAACAGAGACGATAACAATCTCTTTTGCCCAACAAATATTCTAGTGTGTTGTAGTAAGAGTGCGTCCACATTCGAGTCAGTCTACAAGTCTAAATGTAAATGTCAGTGAGGCTCTGCTCTGTCCCGTGTTTTCACTTATGCGCCGCTTCTCAGCTGGAGGGCCGTGACCTCACTTACAGAGGTGTCCCATGCTGGAGCTCCTCATGACCTCGCATGACTCCGTCGCGTCTTGTGGAATTAAACAAGGCACAGAGTGATCGAAGGAGGAGCGCGGTGCTGTCCCCAACCAGACGCAGGAAGACAGCACAGACCCCGGGAAGATCAAGAGAGAGTGGAAGAAAGGCAGGAAAAAAGGGAGAGAAGAAAGAGTTTGGAAGGGCGGGGAAGAAGAAAAGAAGGAAAAGAGATTGGATCAGAAAACTATTAGTGCAGAAAAGGTGGTAAGTGTTTGGAGAAACTTGGCTATAAACGGTAGAAATGCTGGAACTGACGACTAAAATCCAGGAAAATCGGTATTACCATTTTCCTGATTTGAAAACAGCCGGCTTGCGCTGGAAACGCTCTTGCCGATGTCGGCAAGAGAGCGCAGGTTGGACTTCTTGGTCTGGTGGCGATGCTTTCGTAACAGTGTGTACACGACCTTCTCCTTTAGGTCTGCCTTCAGCTGACCAGTCTCAATCTGGCTGTCGGTGATCATCTCTGTAAAATGGAGACAGGAAGGATTAGGACAGCGCAAAACAGTGGATTTCTTTTGTGCGTCGACTCCACCGACCGACAACTTGTGGCAGTGTGGACGCCTCCATGTCTAACAGGATTGTCCCCTTCTCGATGTACGTCTTGAGCTCCATCAAGCTGTGTAAGGACAGCGTGGCGACATGCGGCTTGCTCCAACGTTCTCCACCTTTCTCCACCTTCTCCTCAAACTTAATCCACCTACATGCAGCACGATGAAGACAAAGAGGCCAGGGACAATGTCAAGAGTTGCTTGGACAACACCCAAAAAGGCACAGAGCGTGATTATCTTTGCTACAAGTCCTGTTTTTGAATTGGTCACATTCCTAATGGTAAACAAAAGCCTTCAGGTAAAAACTTAAATCAGTGGCTGTAAAAAAAAAAAGAGCACGGTACCAGTGGGATGAAGCCGGTGTTCAATGGTGCTCAGACCCCACACACACACACACGGATCATTTGGTGAAACAAGACTTTGTTGGCACGCTGGCTAAGCTTGTCCTCAGGGTACAACCCCTGGACAAGGATTCTTTTTTTTTAATAACGCATCACATGTCACTGGTACAAAGAACTATTCACTTGAGGCCAGAGGATGGGGTTTCCTTTCGGGATAGAGTATCGCTTTGGTCGACGTCCACATGCCTGCGACCTGCCGTCTTGCCTAAAGAGGAGACACCATTCACTTGTAGGAGTTCATCTGCAGACACTCTCATTTGACCCTTGCTTCCTGAAATAGGAACGAATTTTAACTTGTAAGGAGCATCTGTTATCACCTTGGAAATTTCTGCGGCCTTGTAACATTGACTACGTGCGTCAACATTACAGAAACACACTTTTCTTTAGAAATAGCTCAAACTGATGCCTGTATCTCATTGAAAAACAAGTCGTGGAAAAGTAGTTCCAGAGTTTAAAGGTTGGGCCTGTGCCAAAGTAAATCCTGTTGGGATCATGTGGGAGTTTGAACCTTTTCCTGGTCTCACAGGGCAGGTAGCGCAAAACGCAATCAGATAAGAACATACTGGGAGTTCACTGGAGTGCAACCTATTTCCTTACACGATCATAAAACATGTTGGGATTGTGTTCCACGTTCAGGACTGTGAAGCAGGAAATTTCTCCCAACTCTGCCCAGTGCAGAGCAGTGAGGAGTTGGGTCGAGGGGCCGACAGCCGGCAGCTCACCTGGCCGTTTCTTTCCATTCCAGCTCCTGGCCGTCCACAGTCAGGAGCTCGTCCAGCTCTGTGAAAAGCTGCGGGGGCGGCGGGCCGTCATCCTCCTCTCCCAGAATGAACCGAATCCTCTCAGCTGGAGAAACTACACAGGGATGGGTTGCAAGGTTAGGACTTTCAAAATCAAGTAAAGCATATTTCGTACTTGCGTTGTCTTGCAAAACAAAGCTTGAATCGAGGAATGTCGTCACACACATGTTGAATGTGTTAAAAAAAATAGTTTGAAAAATCAGGTTTTGTTAATTGCTGTGATCAGGGACAATTTTATCCGAAGTTGGCAAAATAAAAACAACATATTTATCCCGAATGTCTGCATTCGAAGAGTAAAGGACCATGCTAAGATATGAAGATGGTACAATGCTATGTTGGCCACTGGCTTAGTGAGCTACAAACTGTAAGAAGTGCAAATAAAGAGTTAATTCATGCAACTTTCAAAACATTTCACATGTGCATATTAAATCTGAATTTAAAGGCATCGTCACATATGGAGATTGGTTATTTTACAGTAGCCAATTTGTCCTTTACTCTCAGGGTGAAAAACCTAAATAGAAAAGTTTCTTTCTTTCTTTTATAAAAGAGTTATTAAAATCTAATTGTCTGTTATGTCACAAAACCCAAGTGACAATTTCTAGATATTGTCTTCCATACACAGAAATGCTTGAAATACCAAGATATTGGATGACAACACGTGTCAGAGAGGAAACATTCAGCAGTAAGGCACAACGGAGCTCAGAAAAGTTTCTCTGTTTCAATCCTTCCCTTTAAATCTCACATTTCAGGAAGGATCTTTAGCCTCAGTCTGTGAATAAACACAGACTGTTGTAGCTGAACTAATTGCTAATATAAAGATAACTGCTTTCTTGAAAGTGTGAGATTCATTGGCTTTCATACTAATAACGGTAACAATTAAAGACGTTTTACAGCAGGAAGGCTCAGTAGCATTTTTAAACATTGATTTTATAGTTATTCAAATGAAATTGGAATCAGCTGAAATTTTCATCAACAAATGAGAACTTGTCAAAAACGTACAGGTTGGATATTGTTCATCATTTCTTTTTATCTGCCCCAGGAAGGAAAACCTAAGTTGCATGTCTTCTTACAAACAAAGCCTGCAGTTTCTTACATTATGTGGTATGACGGAGTTTTTATATATAAAAAACAAAAAAAACAAAACACTGTTCCATCTTAAAACCTTGGCAAAAGAAACAAAGATTTAATCAAGAACTGAAAGGGTTGGCATATCCATACTGTAAAAGATTAAAAGAAAAATCAAATGCAAATACTACAAATCTAGAAAAAAAAAGGATAAGCAAGTAGCCATACACTTGAATATTATGTTGAAGTGTTTATAAAATAAATATAGAAAAAACTGAATCTGCATAGCTTTGTATGGGAAAAGACATTTATGGTGAAAAAACACTTTCAACAGACAAACCAAACTGATCAATTCATCTTCTGATCAATTCTGCACAAGAGAAACCTCTAACCATGAACCACGGCAATGGAAACATTACAATTTGGGATTGCTTTAATACCCCAGGTACTTAGCACCTGGTTGTCAAGTACTAAAAATATAGCCTCAAGCAGCAGGACTGTTCAGTGAAAAGCGTTTGGTCACCTGGCAAGGAGCTGCACTGGAAGTGAAGCATTAAGTCATATACTTCTCCCAAAGCACAATCGCAAATTCAACAAGGAATGTCTCGAAAGAAAGAAACGGCGAGCCATGGAATGCTAAAGTCAAAGGGCAGGTTTGAATCCGACCTTTGACTTGGGCGGTGGGGGTGGGGCGTTCTAGACGGGTGGTACGTGCATCGTACAGCTGCAGGAATTCTGCACAAGTTAAGTGTTCAGAAATTTCACCGGGGTGATGTCATAGCTCCTTCAAACCAAACACCAGCTCCTGAGGCCTTTGGGAAGGGGTTAGGGGGGGACCAGCACATATTAGGAACACCCTATGAAATGCAACGATACTGGTTGAGTATTTCTGGAAAAGGGAACTCCGTCTCACTCTCATCGTTACAATGTAATGTTCTGGTTATCTACAAGAGAGGCTAGATACACACTCTGTATCCGGAGTTTGGTATGAAAAGAGCCATTGATGCTTGATGGGATAACTCTGGCAGCATACCCATAGGAGGAAAACGTTCCACTTCCCTTCTGAGAAAAGTGAGATCTTAAACAGGAAATCATAGAGTTTATTGGCATGCATTAGCATTTATTTATCTTCTTGCTCTTCCTTGAATTAAGCTCAGGCATACTCTAAAACCAATAATTCCCTTTGTCTTGTATCCTACATCCAGAGAGTTTTCCATTGTATAATAGGAAATAACTCATGTTAACACTACCAGGAAAGTTGTGCAACCATGTTAAGTAGCGAAGCACAAGAGTCTATTTTTAAAGCTCTTTTTGTACACAGTACAAGTCAGCAGTCTACCTTGACGACGTAACATGGCTTGTAACATTCTAATCCTGAAATAGCGCTCCGTCACCTTAATTTAGGACAGTCGTTTTTAAACTTGTACAATTTAAAATTAAGCTACAGTAAGGTCAAGGTAGGTGTAAGGGAGATCGACTTATAGGGTATTACCCCTATGTGAAACATCTTGATCTGACCAAAGTCGTCCCCGGGACATCTCCAGTGTTGGGACTGCTCGCCACCTCACAGGGTACCAAATCACCAAGCACGTCTCAGGTCACCCACAACCGGTGCTCAGCGAAAGCCAGACCTTTAGTTGTGGTTAGAAACAGCTTACAAGTGGTGGGATGAATCAATGGGATTATAGGGATTTAGATAAAGGTCAAAACAGCAGGAAATCTATGAAGTGGAAGGCGGCTGTGTATGCACTGTCTACAAGTGTTTGTGTTTTCAGTTGGGACTGCATGTTCGGCACAAACTGCTACCCACATATCTAATCCGATGGTGCCTCACTCTAACTCATCCTGCATCAGTCATCTGAGAGCAATGGTCCAATCTGTATTTATTACAGCCAGTTTTTGATTATTTCTCCTGAGAAAGTGGAAGAGGCGTAGCTCACGTAAGGCATGACAGGACAGGGCAAAACAGCCAAAGCCAACATCAAATATTTTCCATGGGGTCACCAGGGTTGCTCACGGCTCCACAGTGGAAAAATGTTTAATCCGCCAGCGGCTCTTCATACACACGAGCCCGTCCTCTCACTCAACCTTACGAGACTGTTTACGCTTCCTACCGAGATACACTCCGATGAGAAGGTGGGAGCCTGCGTGTGGACGAGTGTGTTTGGGAGGAATTTAATGTTCTGTTGCAGTCGCTCTTCGGTGCTCACGTTTGGTTGCACTTGTTTCTCGTTGCCCGCTGTTTTACAACCCAACACCGAGTCGATGAATGAACAACCAGTGGTAGTCTCGGCTTTCTGCTGCAATTACGAACGTGGAAAAAGCAGGAGGGTTCATCATGTTTTATTTTGTATTTAATCTGTGTATTACCTAATAACTACATAATTAACTAGGCCTCTATAGGTGGACTGAACTGATTTTAAAGCAACACAAAAAACCATTTAGATTCATAGTATTATTTACTGAGTAATACAGCGTAGCTGTAAAGGTTTTATAAGTTTAATTGCTAAATAAAATAGCTTCCCACAGACTTGTGTTTTTGTCCATGACCAAACTTAATTTTAAAGATTTAAACTAGATACAGACATTACACACTCATTTTACCAGCTGAGACGTAGAGCCTTTTTGGCAACACTGGTAAAGATGTACAAAAAAATGAATAAATAAATAATGCCTTAAAATAAAATCTTTTCTTGTTGCCCTACCAAAATTACTATGATATAGTTGCTCTTTAGAAATATTAGCTCCCAAAAATCCTTTTGAAAACAATTTCTCCAAGTTCTAATCAACTTTCCGTCGGTCGGAATAAAGTTGAGCATGACTTCCTGTTATGCTGGGGTTTCAATTATTAAATGACTACAAGAATTTGCCAATATTTACATCAGTAATTCTGAAAATATATTCTGATTATGCTTGTATATCAGAGCAAATTGGGTTTTATTGTAAATAACTTTTAGGCAGGTATTAAACATACTTTCTCATTAAGATGATGTAATATTCTAATCTAATATGACTAAGTGACCGTAAGTGGAAAATCATTCCTATTGACAAAAAAAAAGGCTAAAACAGCAAAACAAGTTACCTGATCACATTAGTTACTGGAATAAATGAACTTTTCAATAATGTTCTAATTTATTGAATTGTTTAAGCCTCACAAATGTGCAGAGTTTGCTCAACAGTACAGAGACTTTAACTGAAGTCGTATGTTTTGGTTTTCAGCATAAGATTAAAGGTTTTGGCAAAAAAAAATTCCAGGTGGATCTCTAAAGCAGTGGTGTTCACACTCTTTGTCTAGCAGTCCAAACTCAGCCAAAAATAATCATTTTTAATTTAACGAGCAAAAAAAAGAAAAACATTAAATGTGTTTTTTGTTATATTTCCATGCACTAACTAAAACGTTAAAATTAAGGGGTTTTTAAGTGCGCTCATGGCAGTCGGGGTCGTATTCTGCAGCTCGTGTTAAAATTCAAATGATTTTCAGAATAATTAAATTGGGCCTGAGACATGAAGATAAGGAGATTAATGAGACCAAGCCACTTATCATATCAAGGTATCTTCGGATGACTAAGCACACAGGCTGCATGACACCAGACCGTGAGGCGCAACAATGGATTACAGCGTCAGAGAAGAGAGGATTACCCAAGAGCACGTCTGCAGCGTCGAGGCTGAGAGACGACGGCTTCATGTCGCAAATACACGAAATGGAAAACATGGGGAAAACTTTCCGATGTCTTCCCTCTCCTCCCACCCGTTTTAAAGTAATATATTCTTCTCTGTATTTTTGCAAAAAGGAAAAAAAGAGCACAGTGTAAATATTTGTTCTTCTGGCCAAAGAAGCCCAACGAACTTCAGATGCATCCTTATTTGCAGTCCAAACATTACACACAATATTCAATAGTCTCCCTTGATGTGAAACAATCATGTGGCCGCAACAGCTGACATTGATAAAAAACAACAGTGAGAAGGCAGAACAGCTGTACATTCCTGCAGACCTTCTGTCCTGATGCTTCACTTCGTACTCCCAAACAACGCAGGAAAAACATTTCTGAGTGTAAATTCTAGACCTTTTTTTTAGTTTTCAGATAGCTTGCTATGTAGTAGTTACTCTTAAAAGACATAGTTTGCAAATTGCCTTATTTAACATAAGGTGGTATAGGTGTTAACAAATGAGAAGTTGTTTCTACCGTCCGACATTGGAGTCCCTGAAACCTCTTTATCGAGAACATGACCAGGAATTTAGCTCATCCATTTGCCCCGTTTGGAAAATCACCATCAGCTGTTACTGGAATGAATGCCAACTGTAAATTTGGGAAATTATTATTTTTTTCCATATGGGTTCTGTAGACGGGTTGTGAGTAAACATGGGCTGGTAAGTCATATCACAGTTTGCCATGGATTTAAAGTTTCAGGTCGCTACAGTTTGCCAGAGAAAGTGTCAGATGCATGAGTAATGTTCCCAGTTCTACTGCAGAGCAGCTGGCTGCTACAATTCTCCCTTACCTACAAAAGGGATGTATTCAGCTGTTTAGGCATGGTAATAAATCAGCACCTCCCATCAGTCTTATGAAAATAACTGCTTAAAACAGAGGTAAAATCTTACCTGAATGTTTATACACTTTAATCTGTTTTATCTTCATGTGAGGATACGGGCTAGCTTCACTCAGTCACTGTTTTTTCTTTAAAGCACATAGAAAATCCCTACGCACATGGTAACTAGTAGCCTGGAATATGCAGTTGTGCTCGATTCTCATCTACCCTCTGCACTCCATCAGAGTTTTCTTCCACTGAGTTGGATTTCTCCAGTAGAATTTATTGGGCCAATCAGCAGTTGTGAAGGACAAAATTGATTTTCTGCGCTGTAGTGTGCCTGTAGTTTTAGCAACGGCAGCAGAGAAATTAAGAGAGGCTGTTTGATCCATTTATTACCATTAACAGCTGCCTTGTTCTACTAACTTCTCTCACTGCAGTGGAGGATGGTTGTTTACGGTCCTGGCCATTTGCGGTAAGCGTCGTAGTATCGAACCGGGACTTTGCATACGTCACGAACAAATGTTCAAATGCAATTGGTAACATTTAAAACTCCAGAAAGCAAATGTTTCTCAATATCCAAGAGCCAAGACCCTCTTTACGAAGCAAAGCATACAATACACTCTTATTTGACTCTACATTGTTTTATTCTTAGCTTCAGCTTTTCCTTTACACTTTAATCTGTTTATTTCATCACAAAATCATCCAAACACGTCTGAACTTAAACCATCATTCTAATCACCAGTTTACTTCCCCACATACTTTCAAGTATCCTAACATTTTTCCCTACATGCCCCGTTCAGTTGGGAGATTTACCTTTTTGTCTGGCTCTTCATTCATTTTAATACCTCAACGATTACCTCAAACAGATTCGTACAAGATATTTTAGGTAAATGCCAGTACTGCGAGTGATAATTATACGGCTTGCAGTTGAAATGTTTTGGGGCAAACCTCTTGGGGTTAAGATAATCCCCCTGTACAATTACAGTAAGTGGATCCTTTAGTCTACACTGATGCGAAATTATAATGTTGATTCGAAGGTTGCTGGATCGTTCCCACCAGTGAAGCTCATTCAAATTTTTATTTTGTTGCATACCAGGTCACATTTTTCACATCACAGTTTTTTTCTTCCTTACAGATATATCCTGTTTTTGGTCCTTTTTATGTTTCAGATCAAATAAATCTTAATATCAAGAAATTATAACCCGAGTGAATACACAAGGCTGTTTTCAAACAAACAAAAAATATTTCATCAAGAAAAAAAATCCTTTTTGAAAAAATTAATAAATCATGACGCAATTGTCACTAATCACATCTTTTGGTCCGACTTTTCTAGCCACTGACAATTGTGATTAGTCAAGGAATAGAGCCTCACTGACAACACGAAGTAGGCTAAAAGAACCTCATCAAAACCCCGTCATCTACAAAAATTTAAGTAAAGATGAGAAATAAATCAATGGACACCCATTAGTCTAGAAAATGGAGTTACAAAGCTATTTTTAAGACACTAGGGGCTTTAAAAATACATTTTTGATGAATGGAGAAAACATGAAACAGTTGTAAAACATCCCAAGAGTGTCGACCTCCAAAAATTACTCCAGGAACAAAACTGACTCGTCCAGAAGTCACAAAGGAACCCCCCAAAAAACAAAACAAATAAGGTATGCAGGCCATGTCTTGTTAATGTTGGTGTTTATAACTAAACAATGTGAAGTAGACTGGGCCAAAAAATGACTTTCCTAAGAATCGAAACATGACGAAATGTCCTGCGTGTTTTCTCCCAGCAGCAGGAGAAATAATAACAGACATTTCCCATTGTCCTTAACTTCTGGTAGTGTTGTAGTTTCTTCCTTGTCCATCTTGGGTGACATCTGTAATTCTCTGACTTTCCTCTCCAGCTTCTGGCCAATTACCTAATTGCCTCCATCTACTTAGGTTTTAAATCCTTTCCCACAAAACCCCAAAGAGCACAGCGCAGTGGTTAAGCGCCCAGGTGTAAAGGAATACCTCTCATTGTGTTAACTTTACACACATTAGGCCAGTCGGGTGTCATTTTAAGATTAGCCTGTGCCGTCTTCCCACTCCTATTCCCATGCTCCATCGGCTTTGTTCGGCTTCCCTAGCAGCAGAAACACTTGACGATTTGCGGTGAGATGTTGAAATGTATCCAAAACCTCCTGAGTAGATTATGAATTGAAGGCGTCGGCGTACGTATAACATTTTTTTATTTTTTATTTTATCAGATCTGAGAGTCAATTCGAGATGTACTCACTGAGGGGCTTCAGGATGCTCGTGCAGGAGTCGTCTGCGTTGTCCGCGTCGGACTTGTACGCTCCCACAATCTGCTCGACACGTTCTCGTTTCTCCTTGTGGTTGGACTTGCGTCTGTGGCGTCTCCTGCGGTGGTAGCTCTTGGGAACGTGCACACCGATGTACACAGTGTGGTGGCCTGTGGCGGCACAATGGAAACAGATCCGTTATGTTCATAGAAGAGGAGACGCCATTTTTAACAGCACAAGAAAAAAAACATAACAATGGAGATCCAAGTAATCTGACTTTGTATCATCTTAGGGATATATTTAAAGGTATAGTTCAGAATTTTCAAAGTGTGCTTCTGTCAAAAGTGTTGATGCATCTCAAAAGGCTTTACACACAAATATTTCTATTTTTCCAAAAAGTCTGAGGTGAAGGAATAAAAATGTGAAAAACTCCTTTTAGAAGCGAATGAATGCTTAAATAAAGGCCTAAGTGAGATTATGAGTACTTATTATTTTCCATTCAGAGGATTGCTCCCTCAGTGATTTCATTTAGCATTAATCCAAATTAGTTGGTCCTAGAGGCTAAAGCTAACAGCTAGTCAAAGTTCAAAACTGACTTTTACCATCTTAAAGTAACTCCAATTTAAAAACATCACAGCTCTTAATGTGGGAACTATTTGATGACCCTTTAAATGATCAACACATGTGAATTGGATGGTTATTTACAGAGTAACTAATGATTATTTACATGGGAAATGGAGATAACAAGCGGTGCGCCAGTGATCTTCCTGTGTGAAACACTTACTACGATCAGAAAATGTAAAGCATTTCAAGTCAAAGTAGCTTATAAAAATAAAGTGATGTAAAGAAAAAACATTACAGATATTTCATCTGAGTATTAAGTTTTACATACTCTCCTTTTTCTATCAGGAAGTTATTCTCACTGGAAACCATTTGCATGTTATTTGTTAGAATCCGTTTCACACAGGAAGGTAATTGCAGACACACTGTCCCCAACCTGCGTTTCCTGGGTGCTTAATGGTGGCAATTAAAAAATTTATAAAAAACTAACATTTGGCCTTTTCCCCACTAGGGCAAGCTGTTAGCTTCAACTTCTGGAACAAGCTAGCCTGAATGTACACTAAATAAAAACACCAGGAGAGTTGTATACCGAAAGGAAGACTTTAGCGGGTAACCTTCTAACAGAACCATATTTGAAACACTAGGAGGTATCCCTTTAATCCACAAGCCAACAATATCAGCAGAGAGTTCAAGTTTGCCATCAGTCACAAGAGCATCTACTCCCTACATCCGAGGCTCGTACAGGAAATGATCGTTTATCCTGTGCAGGAAGTAATTAGAGGGAAGAAGACAGTTAAACTCTTACAAATACTGGGATCAGCTGACTAAGTCAGAGTGAAACAACCATGTTTTTATTGGCTTTTTTTTTTTTTGTCCTATTCAATCTCTGCATTCCTGCAGCATGTCTCGCAGATTTTAATTACATCTCCTGCGTTACGGCAGAAACCGACCCGCACCTGAGATGAGATTAAAAAAAAAACAACAACCCTGGACTCCCATTGCGGAGAGGCTAAAAGCAGACAAAAGGGACAAAGCGCCAGAACGCTGACGTGCCTCTCGCTTTGTGTGAGCCTTTAAGTGGCGGTTGGGTAAACATGTTGGATGTCTCAGCAAATACATGTGGGTGACTCTGGATTCTTCTGCGGCTTCAGCAGACGGACAATGGAAGGATTGGAACGGCCGTCGTTTGCAAAATGTCTTCTTAGAAGGATTAGATCCATCATTGATGGAAGTTTCTGGACCGATACTTGTGGGAAGATGACACAATTTTCTCGGTGTGGACACAAGAGGCCGTGACAAGCGAGGCTTTACAGTCTGAACCAGCGGGACAATGGGTCAGAAAGCAGCACTCCACCTACCTTCCACTTCCTCTTCATCACAGATATGCTTGACAAAAGACGCTCCTCTGTCCAGCACCGCTTCATCTTCCATTCTGCTGGACAAAAAAAAAAGGAGAACATTGGTGATTAAATGCCAAAGATTGGACATTTTTTTAGAAATGGGTTTCTTCACTGTAAATCACAGCCATTATTTCCAAAGGTTTATTCAACTAAATCGAATTTCAGAGCATTCGTTGAGCAGTTTTTCTAACTTTCTCCACTTTTAAGTCATGTTGCAGTCATGACAATACTCATTTTATTGGGATTTGATCTGCCGAACCAGCTACGCATAATGAACCCCCCTTTTTTTAATAAATAAAAATCTAGAACGTTTAGCTAAGTGTGCATGACTCAGTACTTTTCAGAACCTCCACCAGGTCGATTGGGGTGCGTCTCTGTACCAGCTTTGCTCCTGTTTTAGCCACGTCTTTCTTGGAAATAACTGTGGCTTATAGGCATAATAGCTGGATGGCATCTGTGAAATCCCCTGCTGTGGATTCTCAGCAGGATTTAGGCCTGGACTTTGACTGGGCCATCATGACAGATGAAACCGCTTTGATCTAAATCGTTACATCGTAGTTCTGGTCCTCTGTGCCAGATCATGTTCTTCCTCATGTTCGCTGTGTCTCCAAAAGGTTTGTTGTGGAAATACATTCAAGTATGGTTTCCCTCCTCAGATGTGTAGTTACATTCTGCACTCTGGTAGTCAGGCGGCTGCATGCTTCAACATGCAGCTCGAGATCAGATGTTAACTGGAAACCTTTCTCCAAACACCTTAGTGTCCGCAGCCACAAGGTCTGAAAATAAGTCAAGAGTTAATCAAACCTTATTTGTCAATTAATTTAAATTTTTCTGGGATTTAAATTAAATAATTAATGAGGAGTGCAATCTTCTTCTAGTTTCTGGCAAAATTATCAATCACTGATGTAAAGGGATTACACAACTAGTTAGTTAGTAACATTGGATTAACTTCCACAACTAATTATACATTCAAAACTAGAGTCCGACTTTTTTCCTCCAATATTATTGAACATACGTAACTGATACAGCCTCATTAACCTACTCTGTAGCATAAAGCATGTATTTATTTTACAAACAGTTGGTTTTTTCCACATATCACAAGTGCAGCTGACACACTTGAACGTGCCAGCACACGCATCAGTATCGGACTCTGAGTAAGAACTGAAAGTCATTGTGAGTCTTTTTTTTTTTTCTTCAATCAGTTATAAACCGCATCTTGGGCATAAAACAAGGATGCAGATCCAGACAGCATCTGAGGCGACTTTTCTTCTCTGCTCTTGACTTCGTTCCTTTTTATCAAGCTGCTGCTTAAAGATGTTCCTGTGAGCTTGGAAGAAAATTTGGTTCCCCCCACCCTCTCTCTCTCTCTCCTGGTCCAGTAAAAGTACACACATCCAGGCTATAAAAAGCTGCTTTAGGCCACTGGACGTAAAATAGTCAAGCAACCTTTTCTATAAACAGAAAATCGGTCTGCCACAAGCATTTCGTACTTAGCACCACAGACTAAACTTTTCATCACCTGCGCCTTGGTTTGTTCCATTAAAACCATCTTAAGTGTGACGAGAATCAAAATGAGAGAATCACGTTAAAACCGATCTAGATTGAGAAGATATCAACCCATTGCCAAAAGGGGAGGCTCGAGGAGGTTTTCGCCAGCTTGCAAATTAATCAGTGGGGCAGCGCTGGTCACTGTAAACAAAGCCAGGAAGAATACAGCGTGTTCCTTCAGTTACTTTTTACACACTTGTTTGAATTTCCCATGAGGATAACGATATCTGGATGTGAGATGACAGAGGTACAACGCCGATAGCAAGACATCAAACAAGTCATGAGAAGTGTGCGTTCAGCATCGACGATGTCAGTAATATCTCTGCCCTCCTTTTGTCGCTGATTAAACAGCAGTTGTGCTACGACGCTACGTTACGTAGAAAGGCTTGGCGTCATCTTCTAGCTGCTGGTTTCTCCTGCCTGCGCTGTATATTCCACCCCTCCAGGACAGAGTGTACTGAAAGTACCACTCATTTCAAGGACTCGATTATGTCACTCTGTTTTCTTTTGTACAGATCTAGTTCCTGGGCAGACCCACTGACACAGTTTGAACGAGTATTATCAGCACACTTTTTATGTTTGGCATCTTTTTGTGTTATGTTACGGTGGTTTGTTGTGTTCACTGACATTTTTTTTGTTGATTTGGAAATGTTTTTACACACTGCGATGAGCCAGGTTAGGTCTAAGATTGATCTATAGTCTTGTGTTGTCTATAGTTTGTAAGGCCTTCTTCTTTGACTTTTCACTTTTCAGAACACATTGTGTGTGTGAACGCTTAGTGTACTTCCTCTAGTTTCTTTCTTAAAACCAAATGTGTTCCCCAGAGATCAGTTCTTGGCCCACTCTTAAACATTTTGCATATCAACGGTCTGCATTGAAAAGTAATGAACAGTGAATTTCACTGTTGTGCCAATGATACTCTACTGCATTCACACCTTAATATCTGCTGTTCTAACCCTAACAATCTTCCTTTATGGTTCAGTGCACTTGGTACTACGTTATTTTAATGCCAAAAATGTGTTTTTGTAATTTTGAATTAAAATCTTCAAACCTTGGTCGTATCCTTCCTATGCAATTCCGCATGATTCTCATCTCCCATCAGTGCTCCATTTAGGATTTCTCCCATTGAGCTTGATTTGTCCAAGTGGAGGGTGTGAACAAAATCATTCAGTCTGTGTCGGTCACGTTTCTAAATATTGAGCAATTAAAGCCGCAGTAAGACAAATGCGCAAGACATTTTATTGCTTATATCTGGATGTGAGATGACAGAGGTACAATGCAAAGATGCCGTGGTCCTGTTCCCCACAGGGTTGTTTACAGCACACACATTTTCCAGTAAGCTTCATCGAGCTGATTCATTAGATACATCACTTCCAAGCCATTGGTTAAAATCAGATCCAATCGTTTAAAAGTTAAACGCCAAGCCTCCAACCCTCTGTATGACGCAAAGCTTAGAACAAGGTGCTTCAGTTCTTCATTAAGTTCTTTAACAAAGACCTTATTGCCATTTGAAGAGAAGCAGGCTCACAGCATGACACACGTCCCACTATAGGGGAATTTTTCCACCAAAACCACCTTGAGGGTTTATTATCAAACAGCTCAATTTTAGGTCAATCTTACCAAACCACACAGTTTCACTTGAAGCCTCAGTTGAGTTAGCTAAACTTTTGGACAAAAAAGTTTCCAATCTCCTGATGTCTAAAGTTTGTTATTAAGACATCTGTTATCACTCTGCTCACTCTCCCTGGTACTGAGATATAAGTGACACATCTTCCAACTGTGTACCCAGTGGCTAAAGGAAATTGACTTCATATTTATACCAAAAGAAATGAGGAAGTCATGAATTACTAATAAGCATATAGCAATAGATGGTTCACCCCTCCCCCGAATTAATACATAAACTGAACTTAAATGGTGTATTTTTCCACAATTTCAGTGTGAGGTTATGCTACCAATACAACACTACAATTAATTGTAAGACTTCTTACTCATCTGAACGAGGAGTGGCAGCAAGTATGTTTACGTCTGTTCAGACACTTCTGAAACTCACAGGGTGCAGCTGCATTCATTCACTGCAGCACAATCACACCACACGTGTGGGAAATGAGGTTAAGGGGGAAGGGGGCGTTCCGAGAACACGGCTCAGCAGTTTGTTTTTTTCCTTTTCTCCACCTTTGCAGCAGGAATAGAAATGCAGCTAGGTGCATGGAGACAGGTCACGTAGTGCAATGAAAAAGGCCTCAGAAAACCACTGAATGCACCGGGAGAGCAAACTAAGCTCATGTTTCAGGTTTCCTGCTGGCCATGGAGCAGCATTAATCACCTCACACAGTGGCCTGGGACAGGGAGGGCTTAATAAAGGGAAAACTACCAGAGGTGCAGGGACACCCAGGATGCAGCAGAGGAAACGAGCGCGCGGCCGGTGTGTGAAGCAGGCTTGAGTGACACAAAGAAACCTGAATTCTGCTCTATTATTGCATTGCTCAGCAAAATCAACCTGAGGCCAAGGAATAGGAACACATGGAAGATAAGATCCCACCGTATCTCCTTCGTCACATCATTGTTATGGGAGCATATCTGGATCTCCGCTTTCACTTCCTGTTGTGGCTACTTCATGTACAGTGGTCAGCTTTCTGCTTTGCTTCGTGTTGCCCTCGTGAGGCTGGATAAACCCGCCAGAGCATGAGGAGGCAGGATCAGGATCAGGGATCATCTACATCTCTTTACAGAGTGACGTACCCAGTCCCAGCAGTCAGCTAGATTTACCATGAGGGCAGCAAGTGCAACAAGATGTACAATGATGAATTAGGTGCCCTGCGCTGGTAACGTTTAGACTTTGCTAAAGGGGCTAAAGTGCTAAATTCTCTGGAGGAACTCATTTCAAAGAGCAAATTATTAATCGGGGTTAACTGTTTTTTAACATATATATGTATTTTTTTTATATATATAAAGTTAAATAAAACATTTCTATTTGCTGTAAAATTCCTTTGTCAGCTTCTCCAAGCAATCTCAAATTGACATCTATTCAACAGCACCTGCAGTCATATGATGCCAGGTGAGTTTGTTATGCCTCGACAGCGTTAACGTTAGCAAAGAATATCTAGCCGATTTTCTTTTATGCCAAGTGGTACATTTTTACACACTTCAAAAAAATCTGTGTAGATAATGCTTAGTCTATTTAGAGCATAGATTACACACAAATCAACTTTCAAAAGGTTGAGGAAAAATGCAGCTACCTATAAAATAGCAAAGGGAAATCCCATCTGCCACTTTTCACAATAAAAACAAAAGTAAAAATAGAAAGAGTTACTTGAATAAGTACAACCATAGTAATCAAACTGTGGTACAAATAACCCTGGTGAATCCTTTAGTAGAGGCAAAGTGATGAGAGGGGAGTTAATAAGTCCAAATAGACAAAACCAAACCCCTTAGTGGACACTGAAGCAGACACCAGCGAACCAGGAAGTACCACTGAGCGCATTGTATTTACTTATGAAATGGCAATACGGATTAAAACCCAACTTAAAGATATTTCTAGCTGCAAGTTGGAAAACTAAAAGGATCTGCCAGATCTCCAAACTCACTGAACAGGCTAATGGCTACAAGCAACACAAGCTGATAACATGTAATTTAGTCATTATCCTGTGTGAATCTTATACCTGTGAACCACTTTGCCATACTAGTTCAAAAATTGATAGATATATCACATCAAAAAAACAAAAAAAACTTAACAGTTGGTGTAAGATTTGATTATGTCAGGGAAAACTTAATCAAAGCCCATTTTACTGTGCTTTCTAATGTCCACTTTCTTGTCAGGAAAAATGGATGCAACAAAGTAGCAGAGACTTAAGTTCTAACACAATTCCTGAAAAAAAAAGTGCTTTAATGTGCAACCTGTTGGACAGGTGTGTCTTGGTTTTCGCAATTTCCAACAAAGAAGGTCTGACTGGTTAAGGATTTAAGAGGATGTGCAATTTCGAGAAACAACTGTTAAGTTTCCGCCTAATAAGAAGCTTCTTTGTTTCCTTGGCAAGCAAGAAAGCAAATGACAGAAAAAGGAAGACAAAAACATTTCCTTGCTATAAACCACGTGTCACCCAATGGAGACAAAGGAGAGAGAGAAATCAGGCCTTGTGTGTATACGCCCCCACACAGATACGTCACTCTTCGCTCCGTATTTACTTTGAAGAAGACTCAATCCAACCCTGCAAATATTCCAAGGAAATGTAATAGCCAACATTAGATGGCACAGCTGATGCAATTCAGGTGCTTGAGAAATAAGTTCAAATCAGACGGAGGGGATTTCTGCTTGGCGGTAATAATAAAGTCTGATCTTCTACAGAGTTGTGCCAGGAATTGCGCAACAATGACTTGCACAAATTTTACAGCAGCAAGTCTGACTTCTCAACAAAACCAACCCAACTCACCTGGACATAGTTTCTAACATATAGAAGATGATGATCCGCTTAAACAGCTTTCTGTTTAGCTGTTCTATTTTTGGGAATCATGGTTAAATAGTGATCCCAAGCCAGTTAGTCCAACAAGACTGAATCGCTTGGAACTTAAATGTTTCACCATATATTTTGAAAACCCACAAATTTTTCTAATCTGCCATACTTCACTCACATCTACTTGGTTGTCGTGTCTCTTGTAAAGCCATAAATCCAAACCTAAGAAAGCAGATTTAGCAGTTTTCCTTCAATGTGCTTTTTCAAGGGAAATCTACACTTCATTACTATTCTGTAATGAGAGTTTTTGTTTTTTTTAATCCTTCCTTTCGAGTCGTTACAATTCCTGATACTCCCTTGGTTAAATGGTGATCCCTCTGATTTGCCTAACTAAACCCCATCGAAACTCTTCATCCTCCCTAAAGTGCTTGGAAAAATAAAAAAATTAAAAAAACTACTGTGAATCACCAATGACTGAATGACTCATCTCTCCATAAGTCTAGTGGCTGCTTCCACCAAACTTTTAAATGAAGCTATGGATTCAATACTATTGTACAGACTTCTTTCTGAAAAACAAAGAGCATGGAAAATACAATTTTTAAATGACATCCTATGCCAGTAGCTTTCAGACATTTTCTTTTTAGATTGCGCATTTGTCTGGGTTTTAATCTCTCAGGGGTTTTTAATAAATCAATCAAATTTTATTTGTATAGCACATTTCAGCAGCAAGGCATTTAAAAGTGCTTTACATAATTAAAAAAAAATAAAAACAGCATGTGACATTGAATAAACAGTGAGAAAGAGATTTTGAAAAAAAAAAAGATTTAAAGAGAAAAAACATCAAAACCCGCACTCCTTTTCAACCAGGGGGGACGACACCGTGTCCTTATCTGGGACTTTAGTCAAAAATGCGGTTTGACAAGGACTCCAACCTCTAGGTTTTTATTTGAAATGCTGTCAACTGGGACTCTAAACCCCATAGGACTTTAGTTAAATGTTGTTTAACTCAGTGCTTTTCTTTTCTTTAGTTATATAAATGTCAGAAGGTGTCCCTCAAGGTTCTGTATTGAGTCAAACCACTTTTGAAACTTTAAAGTAATTGTGTGGGTTGGGTTAGTGATGCATCTCTCTCTCTATGCTGATCACCCAATTGTACAAATATACTTGGCCTATTCGTTCCAGAATACATTATTCTGCTATGATTTGTTCAACTCAAACTGAAAAAGCAAGGATATGTACTTAAAAAAAAAGTACATATAGACATATGCCTACACCTGTGCGGATAGGCCCACAAACGGCTTTGTTGGTTTTTGTCAAATTTTTCTCCACAGAAGGTACAAATATGATCAAGTATTTTTCTAAATATCTTGGCATTTCAATTGATGACAACCTGGCTGTCATTTGCAGCTCACCTAGGGCTCTTTGTTTGCTGCTTATTGTGTTTTCATTTAACATATTAAAAAAAACACATCATCATCCAGCCAACTTCTTGTCTTACATTGAGATAAATCCAATTGACACTTTTTTTTTTATCAAAGAGCACCGAGATTCATCACAGAATGTAAACATTTTACCCACAATTGCTCTGTATCCACTTCCTACAGACACATTCAGTATTCTTTGTGTCGTTTCTGGACTTCTGGACTTGAGGGAACGGCATGTGAAACTTGAAACAAACTCCAACAAAACAAGTCTTACCCAGGTGAGAGATGTACAATACATTTAAAGGATATAGTCCAAGAACCACGGGATGGTTATGAGGTTATAATGTTTTATTTCTAGCGTCTTGTGCCTTTCCATTCTCCAACTTTCCAATTCTGTTTAAGGATAACACTGTTATCTTGGTTTTGTTTGGAATGGACCTCTATTGAAAATGAGTAGCTTAAAGGAGAAAGAAAACAAATACACCGCGGGATTGTGGTTTTCATATCTAATATCACCGCGCCTGCGCTGTGAGACACATGCACAGCTTTATTCATAAAGATGGACAGCAGATGATCCATCCACCGCTGGGCCTGCTCTGTCTTTCTCTTCCTAATTGATGGTGACAGGTTCTTGGAAAATAGATTACCGTCCGTTCACAGGCACAGCGGTGCAGGAACAGTGGCTTATCTACAACCAACCAGCCTTTTTCAGTGACTGGTATTTCTCCGATCACGACTGGTTTTTAATGATCCACTTTTCCATTTCTTTTCCTTTAACCTAATCACAGAAATGCTACTCTGATAGAACCGAAACTCCCCCATTGGTGCAGAGTTTAAACCAGCTCTATGCTCCACAAGTGTCCTGACCGCAGGCTCCAACTGACAGATGCACTGGGACGAACAAACTTTGGACTCGAACTTGTACTTTATCCGAAAAAACACAGCAGCGACGTGAACTTACTTGCTCTTTTCGGAACTCATGGCGACAAAACTCCTTCCTCAGAGATGGCCAAGCCTTGTACTCGGCAGATGTCTCCCGCTTTATGCCGCTCCAGTCGCGCTACTTGGAAGCCTTCACCTTCTCTCTCTAGACGACAGAACAAAAAGTAACAAAGGAGGCGATGAGTCGCGCGCTACCTGGCCGGGATGAATCTCTGTCGACTCGGCGAACCAAACTCGGCACGTGAGGACGCGCGAGCCGCCTCATCTAGCTGGACTGGTCGGGCTCGTGCCGGGCCAACATCTTAAAGAAGCGCGGAGCGTCGGAGGCGCGTGGAGAGTCTCCGAGAGCTGCGTGTCTGTTTTCCATATTTAACGTCCCATCCCGCCTCCTGCGTGACGCCAGCGTTTGGAGAGGGGGCGGAGGTCACAAAAAGTTGCTCATGGGTGGCGCTCCAGATGCCTCCACTTGACAAACTGCTGCTCTATTGTTTACCAAATTAACTTGCCCTAGAATCTGAAAGCACTTTTTGTTTTTAAAGAAAATCTTCGGCACAATCAATTTAGACGAATAAGGGGAATGAGACATCGCTTTTAGAGATGTAAACTGTTTATTTGAAACACGTTTTAAATTCAACACAATTTCATCAATTATAAACGGCAAAAGCCTTTGGTTTCACCTTAAGAAATAGAAAATAAAGAATAAAAACCCAAAGGTATTAATTCAGGTGGGGTTTTGTTCCGTCCTACTGGCTGAACCAAGTAAAGGCAGACAGATGTCCAAAATAGCCTACAGGTTATAATGGGGACTGGCGACACCTTCTGGAAGAACTACAAGTGCATCTCAGTCAATTCAAATACAATAACTTTTATATTAATGCAGTCACATTTTTGATTTGTTTTTATATTTACCATGGCTTTCTGCCCAGGCTGGCACAGCCTGAGGGGCGCAGAGATGGAAACAAAATAGGTGGAGCGATGATGCTGAATTTGGAGTCCATTTCAGTTCTTTTTTTTATCCAAGCTGCATGATCATCTCTTCATCAAAAACACTTATTTTTAAAGATAGCTTTGACTTTGTGAGTTTTCTTTAAAAATAATTTTTTTTTAAACTTTTTTATTTTTGAAATGAACAGATGCTGAATATTAAAGCAGCCTGTGCAGATAAGCACACATACACACACTTTAGTATTTCAAGCATTGTCCTTTACTAAATGTAGAATGTGCACTCATTTCCATTTCCAAGTACAAAAAATAACAACAAAAAAACCCCAGCAAAATTATATTCAAAAAGTGCACATTTTCAGATACTGAAAACAACAAATGAATGAGATGGTTGTTGGGGTAATTCATCGTTATTCCAGGATGTTATTTCCTTTTTCTGTCACAATGTGAGCAAGAACTCCTTCACCTAAAAAAAAGAAAAAAAAATCATAAAGGACATCAAGGGTCACCAAAAAAATACAGTCAACGTTCATTTCTGATACTGTTGATGGAAAGCCAGCTTTCGGCTCAATAAGCAGTTTTTAATTTGGGGTTAAACCGCAATGTGTTCTTGTTTACAATCAACAGAAAACTGCCCAATAAGCATCTTTTTTAGCTGTGTGAAACCCAATTGAGTTCCCTTCTCAACACCAGAGCTCACAGACACTGCAGAGCAGATTGCACAAGAACATTCTGCCTTCAACAGCTTTAAAGTCTGTGCGGGAAAAGGGAACTAATGTTTTTATAAAAGTAGTAACTTGTAGTAGTTACATTCAGTAACTACTGCTATTGTCCTCAAAAGTGCAGAATTACCAGAATGCATGTGGAGGTGCACCAGTCAAGATTTTCCTGGCCCAGACTGACTTCCTGTTTTTCACCCCCCCACCCCTTTACTGGTATTGGCTCTACCAGTTCCCTTTCTGACAGTCTCGTGATTTTATTTTTCTACATTTTGTTCCCTTTTGCGTGAAGACTTCCTGCATTGCTCAAGAACCTTCACTCACCTTCTCAATCATGTCGGCACTCTTTGAATCATTTTGCTTAAAATCGTCGTTCACGTCCAAGGTCAGAACGGGAACGTCACTGAGATACTCAAACTCCATGCTGTGGACACACGCCATGTAGTTAGTGATGCTTAGCAAGTTACATCCCTGCATTCAAAACCTTTTTAAATGGTAGAAACTCATGCTTTTCCATGTCCGAATGTATTCAGTTTTTGAGCTTTTAAACATTTGAGTCCAAAATATGGTTTTAAGCTGTTTAAATCAAACTCAGCTTAAGAACAACCGAATTTAAACTTGCCTAAAAAAAAAAAAGGTACACCTGCATCCACAAATATATGCATTTAAATATCGAAAATCAAGGTGTGACGAGGAAAATCAAAGAACGCATTGTTTCTCCTCTTCAGAAAAACAATAAATTAGACTTATAAGACAGAGAAAGGAAAGTTATACCTTTCCAAACTGTAAGAACTGTGTCCATTAGTCTTATTTTTGAGCATTATATCTACTGTAAGTGCAGTATCGTTAGATCCACGACTTGTCAGAGTTCAATACTTAAACAGTTTAAACAAATAATGACTTTGCAGTGAAAATGTAAAAATTCTAATATGTATTTTAACGTGCTTATTAAAAAAAGGTCCATTATTGTCAGTAGTTTTTGTTGGTCAGTTAAAAACATCCACGTTTTTTCATTGAAGTAGAATATATAGAAAAAAAACAATGCCCAATGCATAGATCACCAGTTTACTATTAAATTATAAGTGCGCCCATCTGTAGTGTGTATATAGCTACTGATTAGATCATGCTGGAATATCTATTTATTAAACAGTCTTTGGTTTTTACTTAAGAAAATGGAAATTAGCCTTTTCTTTTTTTTTCTCCCACTTACCCAAATCTAAGGAGAATAAGAAACGATGGAAGGAAAATATATTAGCATCGGTCGATTTTAATAATTATTTTAAATCAGTCTGATAAGTAAAGCCAGGTTAATATTAAAAGTTTATATTTCCATCTTTGTACAGCTTTTGTTTCAGAGGGTTTGTGGGGCAGTTATGGGGTGTTTAACAAAAGCAATGTAATCACTTTTACATTGGAAAAAACAATTCGAGTAAATATTGGCTATAGGTCATAACAGCAGTATTCATATTGGCCCAAATGTTCATATCTGTGCGTGCACAAAAGAAAAAACAAAGTCCCTCCATTTGGACTGTTATGTTGCCCTCTTGACTCAACATTTCTTTACAGAGTGAACATTTTTCTGGTAGCTTTTTCCATTTTGTTCCGTGTCAGAGACATGGTTGTTAAAAACCTTAAATAATATGCCAACAATTAGGATGTGACGTAAGCAAACCCTTTCCAGCTCTAAACACTCCTCTGTTTTCCCATTAATGACCAAAGCAGACCAGTTCAGGTGCATGTGACTCACTTCATGGTCTTATTCTGCAGCCAGCTCTCATGCTTGTAGTGGAGCTTCTCCAGGTATTCCAGAGGGATTTCCTGTTCCTCCTCTCTTCCCCTCGTGTGTAAACGCTCCAAGCATTTCTGTGATGCAAACAGGAGAAAATGAACTTATTTGTATTGTCCCGGTGTGCTCCATTACAAAAATATCTACTTTGACATAAAGAGGAGCAATCAGGGAGAGGAAGAGTACCTCTGGTGAAGCTCTGAGGTAGATGATACCATCTAGCTCAATGTGCTTGCCAAACTGGTTGTGAAGCCAGCCATGCAAGTCCTGGTAGATGGACCATTCAGTCTCATTCATGCATTCACTCTCGTATAGGTTGCCTGCAAAGATGTACCTGAGGCAAAAGGTGCACAGGAGACAGGAATGCCTATATTACTGAGGCGTTAAAACAGAACCTACCATAAAATGAAGTTAACTGTTAAGCGCTAAAGCACAAGCAAATGTTGCAGACTTAGCAATAGCTAATGATTACAAGACTACTTTTTTTTCCCCTTTTTTTTGGATGTGTGCGCCCTGAAACCTGTCGCTGTAGATGGATCTCTCATAAAACAACACAGGATTCTCCGCCTCTCGGAGCTTCCCGTTTGCAGATTTGATCTGGGCGCGCACTCGGCTGATGCAGGCGTAGCTCTGGAAGGTGTAAGCCCACCTCTCGGGCTTCTCGTACATCATCTTCAACACGTTGCCGCCGCTCCTCTGAGACGTGGTCAGCTCCTAACGAAAACCAGGTCAAGGCCGTGTGAGAGGCTTTCCCCTCCATCGGCTCAAAACGCAGCAAAGACACCTCACGCTTTGAAAAGAAACCACCGACCATAAACGTTCATCACTGTTAATTAAACTATGGCTACTGAGGAACGGAGCAAAAATGAAAGAATGTTTCAATATCGATATCCGCTCTTCCGGTTCGGGTTATTGCCTCTACATTTAGACAGTTTAATCTTAATCACCCGAGTTTAAAGAGTCGTGATAGTTACTGTTAGGATTCAGTAATTTGGAGGGGGGAAAAAAACACTTTTCTATGATAAAGGTTTTGGTACAAACACATTTAAAGTGAAAAGTTTAAAACAGACAGTGGAAAATCTACATTCAGGGCTTTATGAGGTTAAATTAAAACAGAATTTAATACAAAGAACCAGAACAAACCCTGCATCTCTATTATTTTTACTCCAACAGTTGAAGAAAATGTAAGTTGCATCAAAGAACATCTCTTAGTCATTCTTTAACCCAAATTACTTCCAAGCGAGAAAAATAAACAGTAAAAAGATAGAAAGAAACTCTTTAGTTAGACTTGAAAACATAGATTTGTTTCAGCCTGCCAGTAGAGGGCGTCCTATTATTTAAGCAGCTGTTTATTGTAGATGTGGCAGCAGGACCTTGTGCAGGTCTGAACCATGGGACCGTTGGCTCAGTGACACCAATGTCAGAGTGCATAATGCACACAAAAGATAAACTACGCAACTGTTTCTCTTTTTAAACCAGCTTCAAAAACTGAGCTGAGTCCAACCGGTTTCTTCTTTCCAACCACAGTTCGGATGCCTTCTGCTTACAAATACAGAAATTAATCACTTGCAACATCTCTAATATCATGTTTATGCCTGGCAGACCAATGTGTGTGCATGTTAAACAAAACAAGGTTTAAGCTACAGGTGTGCATGTCTGTGACGATGACATGCTTAACTGTCGTGAAGCACCTGTTCCCCTGGGTGTGTCATGTTAACTGTAACCAGCAGATATGTGGACAGATGGCAGCTGCACTCTAAATACAGATGGAGACTCTCCCAGTTATCCGGACATGGACAAATGGAGGCCTGCTGCCTTCTGAAAGAGCCTTGACCTCCGAATTATAGGTATCATTCTCATAGGTCCATAGGTCTTTCTGTGTCTTTTGGGTTTTTTTTTAACCGTTGTCTCTTTTCAGCTCGTTAAGCCTCAGTGTTGGAAATACCTCAAAGTCGCTGCTTGTTGTTTGGACATTGCACCATCTAGCGATCGGTTCCGGTACTACCTCCCAATCGGCGCTCTCCTGCTCCAAAAGGCGCACAAAGGTTGACTTCCCAGCCGCTGCACGCAAAAGATACACCAGCCACGCAGTGCAATAAGAACTACAGGCGTAACAGTAGAAGTCAAAAATATTGCTGTTAACTTTAAAGTAAGTTAAAGAGAAAAAGGCGGATATACGTGTGTGAAATTGGCGGCAAAGTAAATGCCCGTGCGAAAAACAATAACAATGTAGACGATTAGAGGAGCGTGCTATGCAACTACAATATGACTCAATACACGTTTAAAAATCTTTAAAACTTTTATTAAAAATATTTCTCTCAGACAAGGTTAACTCACCAATGTTTCCTTCGATTGAAATGCGCGTCATTCTCTTGTCCATGGAGTCATTCATTGGGTCAGGGCAAGGTCTCTTCGGTATAGCAGGCATCTTCAAAGGTTTGATAATCGACCCCAAAAGCGACTTAATTAATGAAACAGAACCAGGTGAACAGCTGCAGCTGGTCAGAAGCCTCTCGTTTAAATTTGGCGGAATAAGTCCGGAAATAGTCCGCCCCGGAAGCGTTCTCCCCACGGACCGCCCACTTCCGCCTCTGCTTACGTATTTACGTAAACTTTAAGCGTTTTAATGAGAAAACTCATCAAGGCCTCATTAATTAAAAAAAAAACATGTGCAGAAGTAGTTATTGGTTCTTTAATATGTTTTACATGCTTGACGCGCAAAATGTGGGAAAAATTGAAAACTTCTGAAAGGCTCTGCAGACACAAATTCTCAAGGTACACAGTAAAAACTGGTGATTCAGCGAGTCAAGACCACCTTTATTTGCCTTGTAAACAGAATAAACCAATTCAGTAGCACTGAAAATCCATATCAAGCCAATATTTACAAACATCTCATCAATCAATAAAGCAAAGAGGATCAACTGGAGGCTGGAGGCTTCGTTGTGGGCATCTCATGAGGACGACATATTTTCTATTACACTTCAGAGTATCTGCTGATCAGTAACATTCATAATAATAATTAGATAAGAAAGTGAAACAAACATTAAATATGCAAAACAGGAGTTTTCAATAACCGAATAAAGGAGATGAAACAGCGTCTAAAAAGACTCAATATATTCAATTAAGAGAAAGCCACTACTCCATGCTCACTTCAAAAAAAAAGAATCAGTCAGTCCTCAGTATTTACACATCAATTTTACTTTAGACAAATTGTGAGAAAACGTCCGAGTATCACCGGTTTTGAGATAAAGCGGACGAGCTTTTTTTCATTTCGGTCCCAGCCAAATTCAAGAACAATTACAATTATTAAGATTTAGAGTACAAAAAAGTCAACTGGTGATCCGTTTAGTGTTTCAGTCATTGCATAGCAACTCAACTTTTACATTAGGAAATGGGAGCATGCTTCAACTTTTTAAAGCACAGTAACAAAAAGAAGAAAGAGGAAAAAACTAAATCACATAAGTAGGATAAATCATTAGTTGTGCCTTAGAGATAACCTCGGAAGAAACGGATCCATTTAACATTCATTTGGAAAAATATGAGGAAAAAGATACAGTAGGTCTCAAAACTCAGCTGTTCAAATTTCAGGATTTTAAGACCTGGAGCATAATAAAGAAATAATTTCCAATGTTTTCCACCTTTAATGTAATGTAGTAGCTACTTGCACAACTTTAAAAAAAATAATAATTAAATCTAAATTTAAATTTCAGTCCTTAAATTTAAAGTTGCAGTTTGTAGATTTGGATCTCAATATGCAAAAGTATGATACGGTTCAGGTTTGTTCAAGGGTGTGGAAATTTTCTTTTTTTTTTCTTTCGTCCCAAACTCATTCGTTAGCTTAGCGTTTAAATTGTACAATTTTGCTGCGTTAAAAGGTAGAGAAAAGTTTGGAAAGTTATCCATCATGGTCTCGCATTTTTAGTTCTCAAAAAGCCTGAAATTACTATAGTGTGTGTGTGTGTGTGTGTGTGTGTGTGTGTGTGTGTGTGTGTGTGTGTGTGTGTGTGTGTGTGTGTGTGTGTGTG
>CAEGAF010099833.1:0-13072 GCA_903067075.1 Micropoecilia bifurca
GTCATTGTGCTGCTAAACACATAAGGCTGAGTGGAGTGGTGGACCTCTCCAAGATGGCCGCCCTAAATCTCATCAGCGACAATAGGTGAGAGCGGTGCATGATGGTCTATCCTTATATTATGTCTATGGTCTGAACGGCTCAGAGTGAAGGCAGCAGCAGAGAAACATCTGTCAGGAATGTTGCCATGGATATTGCTCATGTATAACATCTTGTCAGTTTTCTTTCACATATAGAACTAAATCTTTTTGGTTAAGCTGTTTTAATTCTGGGATAATCACATGTTCAAAATTTCACTACTAACTTTGTTTAAAAGTTAGCTACTCTAGTCACAACGATTTAGAATGAGACTGAAACAGCAGCGAAATGAGCCTTTTTACTGAAACAAGGGTCAGATTAAAGTACTGACGTGTTGATGGCACAATAGTTTATGATATTTCTGCTCAAGCTATTTACTGATGTGTCAAGTTTCCGCCCGGGGCGCAGAGCAAAAATTACTTTCAAGTGCATCAGGAACACTCGTGGTGGTTGGTTAGCAGTACAGTACTTCATTACAGTACTTAAGTACATTTTTTGTGTATATGTACTTTACTTAAGTATATTTAATAATGGATACCTTCTACTTTTACTCCAATACATTTTACAGTAAGTATCTGTACTTTCTACTTCTAAAGCTACCATGTTTTAAATAAACAAATAAATGAAATTTAACATTTATTTATTTATTGTTGTGATGCACTTTGGTCAGCTGAGGTTATTGTAAATGTGCTATATAAATAAACTTATTTGACTTGATTTGACTTAAGATAAACTCCAAGGGTATCAAAATTTTTAGGTCAAAATAAAGTCAGGGTTAGGAGTAGAAAGAGACAGTGAAGTAGGTCACCTATGCTAGCTTGACTTTGACAGCTTTAACATGTAGATGTGCTTCAGAATTGGGTTTGCTTTGGTTCAATAAAAAGAAAGAAAGCGTCCTACACATAAACTCTGACAGATCATCAGTAAAGCAGGTGTTTAAATTAGCTGTATTCAGACTTATTAATAATTGCTAAATAAACATTAAACATAAAAGCATTAAACTGTAACGGATTAAATGTTATTTCCTTAGTGTGGGAAATATTTGTTGAATCCTGATAAACTAGTGGAGCATTTGTCAGTCAGTTGCTATGGTAACAGGTCTGCATGTAGCTCACCCAACACAGAGTGAGAAAAAAGGAGGATACAAGTGGTTTGGAGTTGTTCTTCAAAGGTTTTTTATTCTACAGCAGCAGCACAGCTGCTGATGACAAGCAAAATAATATTTTTTTTTGCACTCCATTGTTGTGCTCCAAATTTGCAGATGTAAACAATAACATGCAGCATGTTTACACTCACAATTTTCTTTCTCCAGGGAAACCAGATCCTCAGTGGTCTCTCTTTGGCAGAGTACAAGGCCACTCTGAGGATGATTGAGCAGGCAATACTGGCTACGGACCTGGCCCTGTATATGAAGTGGGTACCAGAGAAAACAATTCTAGACAGGCCAGAGTAATTTGGTCTAAAGCTAAAAACATTCACTCAGTCATCCAAAACGTGTTTGCTCACCCCATACCAAGACATTTTGAACAGTTTCATAATCCCAACGTCATAAGAACAGATTGAGGACAGTCACCTCCTGTTCCAACGGTCACTTGTGTCCAACATTTTGAATACCAGTGACAAAACAAGGTCCATAAAGACAAGGACGGGGAAGTTAAATGCAGACCAACTTGTGATAAATTAGAGCAGAAACTGACACAGGCCGTCTTGTTCATCATCTGTGTCTGACCTCAGAAATGTGAAAGGTCTAAATTTCTATAAACACTCCTAAATCCTGTGCAGAACTTTTCCAGAAAAGTTGAAGATCTTGTAAAGGAAGGATTTTCACTTAGGCCTGTCATGATGACAAATTTTACTCAATGATAATTTGTCCCAGAAGTTATTGCGATAAACCATAATATTGTTACTTTCAGACAATTTTCAAGCAATATAATGGCAAAGGCATAATAATGCAAGAACACATTCTCAAAGATGAATAAACTTTAAATTTTAATGAATATTTAAATAAATATCCAACATAAACAACAGAGGAAAACAAGTAAATTAATTGAGTCATATTTTTTATGTCCTTCAAAAAAAGGGCTACAAAAAAAGGTACAAAATGCCACTGAAGTTTATATGTGGGTGAAAGCAAACCAGGAAATACTTTGAAACAATCTAGTGTATGAAAGTTTGCTAAAATATTAATTTCATTAATTGTAGCTGATGCACCACCAGTTTTAACATTTTGCTTTCCTTCTGCGTGTTTTGTCAGACGACGAGAAGAGTTCTTTGAGCTGACCAAGAACAACCAGTTTGTTTGGGAGGATGACCATCACAGGGACCTACTCAGGTGAACTAAAAGACTGAATTTGAAATAAGTAAATAAACTATTTACAGCAGTAGGTGGCTAGTCTGGAATTAGTTTAGTTATTTCTTATATTGCATTATGTTTTAGTTTTATGTAAAAATGCAGAAATAATATCTGGATTAAAATTTTTCTTAACAAAAAAATCTGATCTGAAAAGTTTACTGTGCATTTGTATGTTTACCCTCTTTTTTTCTGATACACCTAATTAAAAATGTAGGTCAAATATTCTTGAAGTTATGTTTATACCATCAAGTGACATCATGTGTTTATATTGTGTCCCTTCATCTCCCTCAGGTCAATGCTGATGACTGCATGTGACATTTCGGCTATCACTAAACCCTGGCCGGTTCAAAAAAGGGTAAAAAACAACAATCTACTCAGATTTACCTTTGTCTCTTTGTTGTGTTTTACTTTCTTTAGGTCACCTAACATTATTCTAACTGCTGCTTTCTGAATGACAATGGATGAGTTATTCTTTCTCATCATAAGCCTGATATTTATTACGCAGAAAAAAACTAATTTGAGCGCGTTATAACGTGACACGTATCTTGTATAAACGTGATAATTTTATGTCCAGGAAGCATCTTTAATCTATTATACATTTAAAGCTAACATACTTAGACCTGGAACAGATTATTCATCTCTGATGCTATAATGCATGACGATAAATCTGAATCTGGAAAGTTGTTGGCATCATTATCCCAGCTGATCCCTGTAAGCCACAACAGTCAAACAGAAAAGCAGGAGCTCTAGGACAAAAGATGAAAGAAAACAGAAAGTGAAAATAATAGCAAATATTGCAAACATGATAGTTCATTTCTAATCCATTCCAGATGCAAAAAGGTTTTTAAATCTCTTATTACTGAAGTTTCACAATTCAAATAAAGGTTTCACAAAACACACTAGGTTTGAAATATTCTGCTATTATGGTAGAAGAATCTAAACCAGATTTGATGTTTGTTTTTAAAGTAGAACAGATAATTTCTTAACACTTAAATAAATTTCCATGATTAGTTAATTATTTACAGTCATAAATTAAGCATAATTTACATGATTATTATTATTCAACAAATTTAACTTGATTGTACATAATTACAAAAAGATAACGTGAAAAATAAAGTCTTTTATTTTGTAGAATGCTTAACAGGATCTAGTTTTGTCTTTTGCCACTAACTTGCTTTCTGTTGATTTTGGTTGCTTAGTTACGAACAGCCTTTTGCCGTTATTCAGCTATTGTATTGTTCAATAAAAATCTGAACAGAAAATGTTAAGCAAATACATCTGAGCCTCTGTTATAATCGCCCTTTAGCCATTTCCTGAATCAGAAGATACAATCGGAAGTCAACTTCAGCTTCGATCCAGACAATCATTTAAGTGCACCGCCACAGCAGGAGGATCAGACTGACGTTTCCTTCTGGTTAGGATCCTGCTCAGAGTGCGCATGTTATTAATGGTTTCAACCACAGTACAAAGCAGCATCCGTATCTCTCCATGTTTTAGATCAGACTCTGCCTCCAGCAGAGTCTGGGTGAGGCTGGGCCTCATAAAGGATTCCACAAAAAACATTTAAAAAATATCCTCAAATGTCATCGATATTTCATTATTTCTCCAATACATGAACTTCAGGCTTTGGCTTTGACAAAGACTTGATGAGAGTGTGACAAAATTTTGTTTATTCCACTGGCGTCACTCTTGTTCTATGTTTTATAGAAGTCTTTAGCCAGCTAACAACGCATGGAGAACGTCTACCGCTTCTACTCGTCACCCCAGCATGGCGGATGAGGAGCAGCCCAGTAGCAGTCGCCTTTCTCTGCGTTTGATCATGGCATTTGTAATGGTAGAAAGTACCGGAATGGCGACTGCAGGGAAGGACAACTGGTACCGGACTGGTCCATCATCCACCACACTATATTGTTATTAGTGTAGTGTGCATGAAGTTGGTGTAGCTTAGCCTAGCACCAAATGTCAGCCATGACGAGGAACGGCAGGCCGGACTTCCTTCAGAGGTCCACTCACACTGTGGGCCGCACTAATATTATACTGTCATATCACAGTGGGGGCCACGAAACATTGTCCTGCGGGCCACAATTGACCTGTGGGCTGCGAGAATGACACCTCTGTTTTAGACCAAACATGAAGGGAAACTCGACCAATTCCTGTTAGCCACTGTACTAGTCTAGCATAATACTGCCACTTCCTGGACATAAAATCATCACGTTTTTACAAGATACGTAGCACGTTATAACATGATATAGCTCGAAAAAAAATTCTGCATGATAGCAATGCGCTAATGTCATTTATTAAGCTAAATAAGAAACATCATGATTTGCAACATCACACTGTAGAAATACTCAATGTAGGCTTTCAGCTGTTTCAAAGTTGCATATGGCGCTAAATCTCTAAAGCTCAAATAATACTCGAATCTCTGACGACTTTTTAAACAAGGTACTTTTAAACCTTACCTTGTACTTTTCTTCTAAGTGACGATAAAAGGCTGTGAAAGCCCCCACCTTCAAAATTTGTGTTGACTTCTCCCCAATTTTGTTTTACAGATATAATCTTCATGATTTATGTAGCTAAATTGTATTACAAAAGATTTTGCAGACATCATCTTCTATTAACACATAAATTGGAGAATATTCTACCAATTTAGTGATATTTCCACAATTGTGTTCTTGACTGGCCTTGAAATAAAATCCAAAGTCCTTAATCTCCAACACCAACATAAGACCGAGTACAAACGTGGACGAGAAAGTAATCTTGAGACCAAGACCAGTCACCAGCACCAGGACCTTTTTTCTACTGTATGTACAAAAAACATCATAGAGTGACCAAAAGCAAAAAGGGGTATTGATCCACAAAATAATTAACCAAATAATAGAATGAATAACCACAATAGAAATCAAATAACCAAAAAAGAGGAAAAAACTAAGCAAACACAAAAGCACAAACGAACAAGGACTTGTACATTAAAATGGATACATTCAACACAAAAACAAAACCCAGAACATAGTCAATTGGTGTCTGTTTTATAGTTCATGTTCAGTTCATCTAGATCAGTGGTCCCCAACCCCCGGTCCGTGGACCAATTGGTACCGGGCCGCATAAGAAATAATTAAATATTTCCGTTTTACGTATTATTTGAGTCTGGAAGATCTTTTATTTTGAAAATCCTTTAACTGGATTCTCTTGGTTACTTGTGCGCCAACATTGAGCCACAAGCAGCAAAATGAGTAAGAAACAGATCAGATGTCTTTGAAAAGTTTCTTTGCAAAGGGGAAAAGACCCAGAGAGACAGGAGGATGGATTTCACAATACAAGCCGCTCTGCGTAACATGCGGCGACCGGCTGCTAATGAAGCTTCAAGCTGCTTCACCTTGTAGAGACCAAGCAGGATGTGGATATAAGCAACTTTTCGAGTGTCATTGTCTCTCATCACTACCAGATGGAACCGTCTGGTTACAGAGAAACAAGCTCAGGGCTCCGTTAGTCATTATCATGAGTTAAAATTTTCACGAAAGTAAAATGTTCGTTTATGTGGCACATCTGTATCTTATTTTGAAGGGATATGTAAATGTTACCATAGCGACCAGAGTCAGAGCGTTTGGGCAGTGGTCGAGAGGAGATGAGTAGAGCTTGTGAGTCTTAAGTCTGGTTTAGACGGAAAGATTTAAGGATTGTCGGCCGATTCTCCAAACCTCTGTGACCNTCTGTGACCACAGAGCTGATAAAAGTCCAACAGGTTCGATCGGTTCATGTCTCCAGTCACGGCAGGAGACACGAACTATATTGTTTCAATAGTATGTTGGAGTTGTTGGAGATGCTGAAAATGCTATGGCAAACATTATTCCAACATTGATTGTCTGTATGCATGGCAAGATCTTTTTTCCCATTTAGTGATCAGAATTTGAAGTGCATCGTTTGTTGACGATATTAGTTTTAATAGTTTTGAGAGTGTTTTTGGAGACTTTGCGATTTTGTTGAAGCTATCGAGTAGGAATGGTTGCCCAAGATGAACGTTGTTGATGTTATTTTTTTATTTGATGGATTTTTTTATGGATTATATTGAAGAAACTGTTTTTTCTTTTGTCAATGTTGTATTTAGCAATAAGCTGTTGAAATTAGGGGTGCGCCAATTTATCGGTGCCGATTTCCTTAATTTTGTGAGATCGGAGATTGGATAATTTATACATGTGAAGTTGATCTTATCTACCAATGTTATCAACCTCTGCAAAGGTCTAAAAATCAACCACAATACTTTTCTTTTCTCCAATGAGAGAGGTTTGATTGACAAACCGGCCGACCAGGTCATGTCTGGACATTTACAGTTAACAATAGTTACCTCATTGTTGCCAATTCAGCAACATTCTTGATATATTGAGCAACATCTCAGACAAAAAAACTGGTATTGACCAAAATTGGTATCAGTAAGTTAGGCTTGTATTGGCTGTTTCCTGTTTATGTCTCTTTTAGCTCTGATTACTCGGTCCATCTCTGTTTATGTAGTAGCTGGCAGTGTAGTCCCCGTGCACTCAGAGATGTGTCCCTACTGTTTCATCTCCCTGGTGCTCTTCGTTATTCTGGTCCTCATTAGGAATGGAAGGCTCAGAGGGAGCTCAGCACTTTGACATGTTCTTTGTGTGTCCATAATTGAGTGCTCATTAATAAAAACAGCTGTGGCCCCCATCATTAGATTACATCTCAGAGGAAAACATGCAAAACAATAAACATGCATGCACATGCAAATGATCTGTAACATGGAAACAGGGACAGAAAGGAAGGCATCTTATGTGGGTCTTAATAAGAAACAACGTCACATTTCTAGGACTACAGGAAACGGTTTACTTTAAACTTCTTAGCAAACGTTACCTTATGTTAAGACAGACTGAAAGTTTGTCTTAACATAACTCAAACTATACCAGTGGTTCCCAAACCTTTTCTCCTGCCCCCTCCCCAGTGGTTTCCAAACAATTTCTATGGATTGCAAATGGCTGTCTGGTTGAACAACTTGTGGTAGGGTGTGGGAGGGCGGATTGAGGATTCTTAGAGACTCCCTGTCCCCACCCCTGAGGGGAGTTGATCGACTTTTTTGGGGACAAAATGAATGTACGTAGCTGAACATAGATAACATCGGTAGCCTACAGGTTACCTGTTAAGCTTAAGGTGATGTATTGATATTAGCTAACATTACCTGCATCCAGCAACTTTACTCAACTCAGTGTGTTAGTTTGGGGTAAAAACTGAAAAGTTCTTTGAATTTTGCTGGTTTGCTGCCATGATTCTAACACACCTGTAGCTCCACACAGCAGCTGGTCTCCTTTGCTGCCGCCCAGGTGTAAACCCAGCGCCAGTGTCGTAGCGCTCATGTTGCGTTTAAAGGCGGCTCGGAAAAACAGGTTACGACATGTTAACGGATTCAACAGTTTTAACTGCTGATAAAAGTGACAGAGGACACAGATATGGGAAGTGTGGAAGCCCCTACTGTATCAAATTTACATAGGAATAGTAGAGAGTTGGCCATTCTAATGTAAAAACCAACGCATACAGCGTTGATGTTTTTGGGGGTTTTTTCATCCAGACGGCTTCCCGCAATGGCACAGCGCTCCCCCAGGGGGCGCGCCCCACAGTTTGGGTTCAGTATATCTGAACTATAGTGTATCCTAATACAATCTTGAGTTGCGCAACATCACTGTGCACAATACCTATTTTGCAATTAACTGTTTGGACGGCAGTAGATATTAGCTAATAAAATAAATACCATGTGTTCAAGCCCTCTGTGTAATTAAGTTAGTCCAGCTGCTCTCTACATGGGGCCTGTTTGAAACAAACCCAAAGCAGAAAGACATTCCATGAGTTTATTTGTCATTAAATAATTTGATTTAAGTCAGGTCATCATCACAACATTCATCAACATCACCCGGCTTTCCTAATATCGCAGTCTTAATACAAAGCTGAGTGCTACACGTTAATAAAGGCAGAAATAAATTTTCTTTTAGCTCTTTTGCTAATTTTGTTTATTGCACTTGGCTTCCTCCAAATTTATTTTTCCAGATGAATTCTAAAGTGGTAATTTTCTTGGCTGCTAGCAAACTTTTAGTTGAATAAAGTTCAACATGCTTTGGTGTTTCAATTATCAACTGTTAAGAATTTTTCAAGTACTAAAATGTTTATATTAGAGGTGTGCCGATCGATCGGCCACCCATCATAATCGGCCGAGTTCAGTGAAAAAGTGTATGATCGGTGATCGGCAACCACGGTCTCTTGTTGCCAATCACATAAACCGATCACCTGCATCTCATTTCTCAGCCTGCCTGTGCAGCTGGTCTCCTCTTTCCTTCACACTGCACAAATGGGCAGCAACAAATACTAAGCGATGTTTTGTGGAGCTATAACATACTGAGTGAATGGGGACGGAAAATTACCTCGGGGTGAAGCAGGTCAAAATGCATCAACACGACGAATCTAATATGTCATAAAAACAATGGCGGAGTTTGGCTGCATCGCAGCTGCAGTAAAAAAGACATTTGGAGGATCAGATAGCAGGTAAAGCGGCGCAGCTACAAACACTCACCTGGATTAGCATGACGGTCAGAAAGCTAAACTAATAACCTTCGAGCTGCGATGTAAGACGCTGGTTCTGCTCTCGCTTTTGAACAGCTGCTCCGCTACAGGTAGTAATATTTAATATTTAGTAATATTTGACAGATGGAGCCGCTTCTGCTCCGCTAGTGACTCTCACAACATCTAACCTAAAAAAATAAATTTTACATACTTTCGCTGTCCTAACATGAGACAGATGATCTCTGAAAGAATAATCGATCTCCTCCCTGTTCTGCATAATTACTCTGCTCAGTCAGAAACAGCCACTCAGAACTAGCAGTAACCAGCTAGTCGCCATGCTAACAGGAAGTTTTCATTCAGTAACTCAGATTGTTTATTGAACTTGTAACATTTTATACTTGAATTTTTTGGCAATGTTGAGAGGTTTTATTTTGGCTCTTTGCATTATTTAGCCTCTTCAGAGCCTCATATGTTTTTAGTCTATTAAAGATAGTATTATTGATAGCAGTACAATTTGCACAATGCCTGTTTTGTTTTTCTTGGAAAAAGTTATTAAAAACAGGTTTTTGTCTAAATTAAGGTGAATTCATGGTTCCTTTTTCCACATAATGTAACCAGTGCTTATGATTAAAAAAAGATAATTATGTGATCGGTATCTGTGATCAGACGTGATCGGCCCTCATGGGTGATCGGAATTGGAATCGGCAGGAAAAAACCTGATCGGCACATCTCTAGTTTATATTAATTCTCTGATTCTGATATACAGAATTTCCTTTTTTTCTCCTCACATTCTCTATTTTTTCCCAATAACTTAAAAAAACATACAGGAATGAAATACAATAGACCATAGAGAACAAAATATAAACACTAATATAATCTCTAAGGGAAAATAGAACATGTAAATTAGACTTGGTCATTGATCAGTTTGGATGTTCTCCAGACTTGAATGACTTCTAAATCTATCTGTAAATCTCATTGTTTTGATGCAGACACGGAAAGGTGTTGGTTTCACTGACACAAGTAAATAAAGACTTCCTGGATGTTGTTTTTTCTGAGCTATCATAAGATATTACTCAGCTAGAGTCCTCTAGCTCTGATGCTCTGAGGCTTGATTACCAACCCATGGAGCCCTGCAGGTGGCGTCAGTATTCACTTCCACAGAGTAATGCTGATTGGAACCTCAGGCTGATCTCTGTAAGCACAGACTTTTTACATACCAGGACTCTGCTGGCAGGTTTATTATTTCCTTTGTTAGTCTTTGTATTTCACTTTTTGCTCTTTTAAAGTTTGACAGGGTTAAGAAATATCTTTCATTTAGTATACCATGTCTCATAGGAGCTTCATTAAAATGCCAGATGTGACGGATTGTCAGTACAGTACAGCACCATTAGGGGTTTCCAGCTTCAAACACTGGAATAAGCTTAAAAATACAGTTGTATTCATTTTCATTTTGGCTTGTAATGTGTGTGCAGTCAAATGTTGACATTGAGTTTTTGCAGATTGCAGAACTTGTGGCCACTGAATTCTTTGAACAGGGGGACAAAGAGCGTCAGGAACTGAACATCGAGCCTATTGTAAGAAGACAAATCCTAACTAATATATTGGAATTTATTCTGTCATATAACTTAAACTGCCCAATAAAGAAACTACAACTTTTGCTTGGAATGATTTTATGTCTTTTACTTCAGGATCTTATGAATCGTGAGAAAAGAGATAAGATACCCAGCATGCAGGTTTCCTTCATTGATGCCATTTGTGTTCAGCTGTATGAGGTAATTTGGATCCAACTGTTTCTGTCTTTTCCATCTAGTGATCCAAATGACTTTCAGACAAAAGTCATCCTATCATTTTCTGTCGTTGTTTTCACAGACCTTGGCTGGCTTATCAGAGCACTGCTGCCCTCTGCTGGAAGGGTGTCAGAAAAACCGGCAGCATTGGAAGCATCTGGCTGAGGATGGTGAGAAAGGCCTGGTCAATGGCCTGGTGTGATGCAACTACAGTTTGGCTCCTGGAAAGACTGCTAATTCCAGGACTGCTTCCTGTGTCTCCCAGACTCACTAAGCATTCATAGGATTCGTATACTACAAACATGTGGACTATGGGCCTTTAACCATTTCTGAAAAGGGAAAGCTACCACAAGGTCTCAAATGTTATGTGGTTCTCACCAAGCAGTTCTTCCCACATCTGTCACTGCAATCATTCTATCCTCTCAAAGCTAAACGTTCTGCTGTGTTCCATTCATCTTGGAAGTCGGAGCTAAGATATGAGAACATAGGCGTAACTTCCTGAAGGCATGGTCCCCACCAATATTTCCTTCACAATTTTTCTTTATGTGCCTGCATATATTTGTGGACATTAACTCAGCAGCAGCTGTGCGCTGTGTAGAAATATTAACAGCCAGTGGACGACTGCTTTTTAAAACTTCTTTGTAGAACGTAAATGGCGAGTTCACTCAGTGAGCTAATAGAAAGGACATCACAAGACTTGCAGTGCGCCACATGCGCTATTGGTTTGTGTTGAGCCCAGAATATTGGTGGTCGGGGAAATGACACAGTCAAAAGTGTTTTGCTGTTAATTGAAAATTTTACAACAGCAAGATAAAGTCCAAGGGAATCACTTTTCACATGTCAGTAAAACATTTTAATTAAAGAAAAGAAAGTGTGGAGTAGGTTAATTGCTGTAGCTTAACTTTGACAAACTTTGCATATCCAAGCTGCATAGTTCAGTGTGTTTCAGTTCAGTTTGCACAAAAATAAGGCGACCCACACATCTAGTTTGTGACAAGTTATCAGTAGAGCAGGTGTTTAAATGAGCTAATCAACCACAAGTGTTCAGGCAATTACTTTTTAATGGTCGCAAAATAAATATCAAGCCTGAAAATTCAAAAAAACAGAAATCCGTAACATGTTCTCCTTTGGTATTTATTCGTGTGGGAATATTTTTAGTCTGTTTTTTATGTTAATTCCTAATACACTTTAACTCAGTCTTTGAGCTCCTGGAGCTGTTGTTTGACAGTTGCCTTGGCAATGGCTCTGGGTGTGACGTTAAGCTGACAGAATGGAAAAGAAAAAGAATACAATTGGTTAAATTGTTCTCCTGGGTTTCTACATCCCTGGACTAATTCCATAATTTTTTTTTGCATAACGTGGCCATATTCACAGCAATCATAAAATAGTATGAAATATTATATAAAGCATAGGAGTCAAAGTTTGTTAACCATTTCTCCTACAGCAGCAATTAGGTAAAATTAAATTATTGGCTTTAAAAGAGAAATTTACTTAATTCTCTAATCATCTTGACAGAACTGACAAAAACCAAATTGTTTATATACATATATATATATATTTTTTTTTTTACATATATATATATATATCAGTGACATGCGGTCTATTCTGGTTGGTCGAGATACAGGACAGTCAAACATGCACACATATACATCAAGAAAATACTATACTCAATCACAACTTCAAAGATCAAATGGAACACACAGTTACAATATACGCATACTAATGGATGAACATGGATAATGTTGATCTGTCTGGGTACAAAGCAATAATGAACATGTATACTGATTTGATAATAATATGGTATAAGTTCCCTTTTAAAACTAAAGACGACTAACTGAGAATGAAAATGCTTATATTCTTACTTGAATTAAGCCAATAGCCAAAGTTCCACTGATTTCCTGTCATTTGTGAGGGTTAATCCACTTACACATCAGGTGAATCCCAGAAGTAACATTGTCCCATTGACTGATTATTGCACCAGCAGCTCACATAATCCAAATTTAAACTCTAAAAACAAACTGGAGACAATAATGTGTTGCATCAACGACTCAGTGTTTGTCAACACTTACATTGTCTGTCATTCTCAGGAAACATTACCAAGTGTAGAAAAGAGCCTCTTACACTGCAGGCAAATGTGACTCAATTCCGATTTTTTTGACGTAATGCGACCTGTATCCGATCTTTTCATGGCAGTGTGAACAGCTCAGTTCGGATTCTTTTAGAATGTGACTCATATCCGATACGTATCCGATTCAAATGGACCATAACGTCCAGGTCTCATTCATCCGAACTGAACGT
>CAEGAF010099846.1:0-22994 GCA_903067075.1 Micropoecilia bifurca
TTATTATTATTATTATTATTATTATTATTATTATTATTATTATTATTATTATTATTATTATTATTATTATTATTATTGCTAATTGTATTGTCATTATTTATTTGATTGATTATTCAAACAAAGGCATTTTATTGTAAATAAATAACAGACAATCAAACAATGTATAGTTCATATTCATAATTTAAACACATTTTTCTTTATGTATAAATTGATTGATCTATTAATTTATGCATTTTCCGTTGGAAAACAATTGAGTTATTTCAAATAAATTAATAAATAAAGACTGTTTTTGTTTGTGACATTCAATTGAAATTCTATTTTTATCTTTTTAATTTTTAAAATGTATTTTAGATTAATAAACAAATAAAAACAATCAATAAAGTGGGTTTATCAAAATCAACTCCACGTTTATTTATCTAAGATCAATTAATAATGGTATCTCCAATAATCGACCCTATAAATTGTGTCAACTCAATTAAATTGTTTTGCAAATATCCGTCATCTTCCTATATTAACAAAGTCTTTAAAAAGTTGTTTTAGCATAAATAAATAAATATTTTTTATTTTAGGGCGGTGGGGGGCATGGAGAGCCATTTCAGCCAAAATTAAATAAATAAATAAATAAATAAATAAATAAATGGGTGAAATAAATTTTAAAAAATGAGTAAAATAAATTTTAAAAAATTATGAAAATCAGTGAAATAAATAAAAAAATTGTTAAATAAATAATTTAGCTTTTTCATTAACCCAATTTTTCTCCATAGTGGATATGCAAAATTTTGCAGTCTGAAAAACAAAGCCAGAACAAAATCAGTCAGAAATTCCAGGCACTGCAGGCTTCACAGAACATAGAGTTCGTTATTCAAAACATAATAAAATACTGATAACACATATCCTTCAAATGTTTTTGAATGTAACAACCCTTTTTATGCGCTACAATAGCTAAATATGACTGGAACTTCACCCATATGACGTCATTATGTAACCCTCGTCCACTCGGGCGACCCCGCACCCCGAAACAAGCGCACCCCGAGCTCCAGGCGGGACTTCCTCTCTCCTGCGGATGCGACTTCAGGGCTGAAGCAGGCAGAAAGGGCTTGGTCCGGGGTGTCACCGGGTCCCGAACCGCGCGTCTCTCTCTCTCCGGACGGCAGATAAATCCCAGCCGAACTGGACGCCGCCGCCGCCGCCGGAAGCCCCCCGTAGAGGAGCCTCCTCTCCCCGGCTATGCTGCCCTGAGAGCCGCCGCCACCGCCCGCCCCGCCAACATGTCTGATGTCAACAAGACTGTGCAGAAATGGCACGCCAGCTTTAGGAAAGGCGCAGACTTTGACTCGTGGGGGCAATTAGTGGAGGCGATAGATGAGTACCAAATGTAAGTGCAGCAGCATGTGTGTCCTGAATGTCCCCAGTGGGGTTTTATCCAGAAACTGCTTCCTTTTGTTTTCTTCAAAAGTGTTTACAGCTGCATGTCCCAGAAACCTGCAGGGTTCATAAGAAGTTAGGCTGGGAAGCTGTCAGGGCTCTGAGCAGTAAATAAACCCATCCCATCCATGACGTGATGTGGCATTTGTTGCAGAGGGAATGTGTGTGTGTGTGTGTGTGTGTGTGTGTGTGTGTGTGTGTGTGTGTGTGTGTGTGTGTGTGTGTGTGTGTGTGTTGCATCCCTGCCTCATCCACAGCAGCAGCAGCAGCTGTTTGATGGAGAGCTCTGGTCATGGAAAACCATACAGAGCTGCAGAAAAGAGCCAATATTCCTCAGAGTGTTGAGAAATAGCCAGCCACACCCTCTCATTGTTATGGGTGGGTTTCATATGAGAGGAAAGGCTTTGTCCTTCTCGGAGAAAATCCCGCTCACTGCAAGTTATTTCGGGCTGTGGCTCTTGTCAAAAATTATTAATTTGCAGCAAATGTTTTCGATAATAAAAATAAACATCCAAGACCACCTGATAATTCATTTTCCTTATCACCAGGGGGCGCCAGAGTCCCTGCTCGGTCTTGAAATGTATCATTTTCTGAATAAACATGAAGAAAATCACATTTTTTTATATATAAAAACTTCAAATGCATATTTCTAAAAACAATCAGATGTACCTTTTGTAAGCTAAATTCATACTCGATAACAAAATCTCACACATTTGGAGACTTCTTCCTTTCTAATTAAAGTCTGGTTACTTGAGTGAAAAGGTGTTGGCTTTCAACCTTCTTAAAGTTCTGAATTCAAGTGTGACATTGGACCTCCTCTTGTGCGTTAGCTTGACTAACTTAGATGAGTATAGTTCCCAAATCTGTGAGTCTTTGATTTAGCATATTAGAGAAGTGTATCCTGGACTAAATGCAGATTATTTGTGGATTTTGGCTTTTTTTTCATGTTTGTAAAAATGATAGCTTTAGGGGTTTAAATGGTTTTTTAGATACAGTTTAGTCCTGAATTGAAAGTTAAAATTAAAATTCCTTTTTTTTAAATATTGGATTAGTAGGAATTCAGTTAGTTAGCAATGTTATACTCAGATCACCATAATTGTTTGGAGAGAAAAAAATCTGGGGTCTTTAAAGTTATGAGAGTTGATGTCTGATAATTTAAAGTGTTTGATTACGTCATCTGTTGGTGTCACTTCATCCAGCCTCGCCAGACAACTGCAAAAGGAGGTTCAGTCTACGAATTCTTCAGACTTCACAGAGGAGCAGAAGGTAATCCTTTCACTTTTATTTCCTGCTGCTTCTCCAGGTCAAACTCACCTGCTGCAGTCCAACTAACAACTGTTTGTGTTTCTTTTTTTTTCTCTCTTTCATTTATAGAAAAACCTAGGAAAGATTGCAACATGCCTGGAGATGAGAAGCGCCAGTTTGCAGGTCTGTATTCCTGCTGTATTCTGCTGCTAAGATGATGTGCAGCTAATTTGATACAAAATATGTAAAAAAAAAAAAAAAAGTTGATTTTTCTTGTAGTTTTCAAGTGCTTCATCTGTTCAACATTATATTATTACATTATTGATATTGTACTAAAGAGTATCACAATCCACATGTTGGTGTCTGGTGGGCTGAATCTCTGAGTTACACAGTCAAAGTGTTTTTTTTTCCTCTCTTATCTCTGCAGCAACAATTAGTTTCCTCCCTTTTTTAATCATCTGTCGCTCAGAAGTGACACATATGTGTGCAAATGAGGATGTAGAATGTTAAAAATGTTTAACAGGACATATGTAGAGATCACATTGTGGATATTTATGTAGTTGAATTTTGCAGTTACCTGACATGCAAAGAGACCAGCACCTCTACCTGCCCCAAATGATGGAATAACAATATTCTTTTTTCGTATGGAAATATTTTTTTATTCCTGATTTCTTCTAAGAAGCAAAAAAAATATATATCTTTACATACTTTATTTGACACACCTTGAACTTTCTCACATTTTTCATGTTAAAATAACAATTATCTGCAAAACCGCTCAAGCTTATTGAGCCTTGATGAAGCACATCTTTGAATGTTAATTTTCAAGTCTTGCCAGAAACTGAATTTGATTTGGATCATTACTTTGACTAGGCCATTCAGCTAAGTTTGTCCTTTTTGATCGACTCTAACTAACTTGTCACTACAGGTTTCTGCACTGGCACAAGTTAGCCATGTTCTTCAGAATATTATATAATATATTGTCTGTTTTTTCTCCAGTGCACCCAGTCAAAGGAAGAGTTCAAGTTAGAAGACCTGAAGAAACTGGAGCTCAGTGAGTGACTGAATGTGGATGACCTCTAAATTTATAAGAGCGGCTGTTAAAACGTGGCCATTGTTTCCCTTTTCTCAACAGTAATCAAGAACCTACTCACCTATAACAAAGAGTTTCCCTTCGATGTCCAGCCAGTCCCATTAAGGTGAGCTTCCATCACTGAACGCTTCATCTATCCGCTGAAATATTTTGGATTCCGTTGTTTTCCGATTTGAAGTTTGTTTTTTTTTCCCCCCTGCTCTTTGTTAGGAAAATCTTGGCTCCGGGTGAGGAGGAGAACTTGGAGCTGGAGGCAGAGGACGATGCTGCTGCAGGAGCAGGATCGACAGAAACATTCCCACCGAGAGCTCCAGGTACGATTCCTCACTGAGGAACCGAACGAGCAAGGGAGAAAATAGTAACGCTAACAATCCTGACAACGCTGGGGGGGTTTAAACATCCTTAACTGGAGTTATTTATGACAATGATAAAAACACTTATTTTAAAATGAAAACTTAAACACAACCTTCAAGCCTCCATAAGCGCAGCTAGTCACTCTTTTGTGTCGGAAAACCTTGCGTCGCACCTTATGTTACAGGTACTCTGTTGCCACGGTTACCGTCAGAACCCGGGATGACGCTACTCACACTAAGAATAGAGAAGATTGGGTTGAAGGACGCCGGCCAGTGCATCGACCCGTACATGAGCGTCAGCGTCAAAGGTACAGGATTCAGCCGCCATCTTGTTTAACCCAAGAAAATCTTTGAAAGTGAACCATCTTCCAGTCCTGAAAACGTACATTTATCGCTCTGTATGTGTGTGTGTGTGTGTGTTCTGTCTTCAGATGTGAATGGAGTGGATTTGAACCCGATGCAGGACACGCCTGTGGCCACCAGGAAGGAAGACACGTACATTCACTTCAGCGTGGACGTAGAAATTCAGAGGCATGTAGAGAAATTACCAAAAGGTAACGACTGTCATCGTGTCCATTTGCTATTTGCAGCTGATTCAGTGGCGGGGCTGTATAATACTATCAATATCGCGATATATATCGATATTTCCTTTCCTAGAAAAAAATCGATCTTCATCTGCAAGTATCGTAACATCCAACTGTCACCTTTCTCACTCATTGCTTGCTTCGCACCAGGTCATCAGGCTTAGAGTGATTCCTTCAGATGTTAAGGTTTAAAAGGTATCAAACTATTCAGAGCAGGAACTTGGTTCACTTTATTTATTTTACAAATGCATGTAAGCTACAGTTTGTACTGTTTCAATTAAAAGAAACATATTTTCTCACCACTTCTTTGATTCATTTTGTCTGTGTCCATGTCCAACCAGAGCAGGTGTTGTGTAGTTGGTGCTTTTAATCAGTTTTCATTTCAATTAATTCGATCCAACTTTATAACAGTCACAAAATGTCATCAAAATCACTCTCTCCCTCTAAAGTCTTTCAGAAAATCGCAAAAGTGTATTGAATTGTGTCGTTTGCTGAATATCGCGATGTATATCGTATTGTGGGCAGAATATCGTGTATCGTATCGTGAGATTATTGTATCACTACAACCCTAGAAATTCAGGGCTGTGATGGTAGAAATGGGTGATATGATGGAATATTTTGTGTTAGTGGTGAGATAATGATTCAAATTATGATAAAAAAAATCCCAACTATTTATTATTGTTTCTTTTTTTATGTAACCTTATGGCTGCGGCATTAAAATCTTTAGTGCATCAACCTTCCAGTACAATCAATTTACTTTAGAAGTCAGTTAACAGGGAAAGCTTGTGTTTAATTTAATGTTGTATAAATTCTGTGAGGTTGGATGAATGTTTTCTTCTAAACCTTGTATTGATTTCATTGATATAAAGCTCTAACCTCCCGCAGGAGCAGCTATCTTCTTTGAATTCAAGCACTACAAGCCCAAAAAGAGATTCACTAGTACAAAATGCTTCGCCTTCATGGAAATGGACGAGATCAAACCCGGACCGATTGTCATTGAACTGTGAGTTTGGTTTTCTTTTCCGCTCGTCTGTTTTTTTTTTTTTGTCCTCTGCAGAGAGCGATCACCGTAGTTTTTCTATGTTTTTCAGGTACAAGAAGCCAACGGACTTTAAGAGGAAGAAACTCCAGCTGCTCACAAAGAAGCCACTTTATCTCCACCTCCATCAGACGCTACACAGGGACAGCTAAGCCCCGAGTCGCCGATTAATCTCACTGCATATCCAGGGAAACGTAGTGTTCCTCCTCATCGCCACATTCAGCAATACCAAATGAAGGCTGAGGTGTGATGAAAGTAAAAGGATACAATCTCCTCGCTCGGATTTTAGGAATTTAAGTGCTTTTTTTTTCTTCCGTTACAGGGAGTCCCGTTAATATACTTTAAACCAGCAGAAACATTTTAAAGCAGTTTAGGACGCTTCATGTTCTGTCTTCCACATGTAGCTCTCTGGTTTTTCTTTTCATATGGAGTCACTGCAGGCACTTCTGGTTTGTTTTGTTACGTCACGAAACTCTGGATTTAAAAACAAAAAGTAAAACCCCAGCAAATCATTAACTTTTTAATCCAACAACTGTTTTGGGAAAACTTTAATCCGCTTCCTGGAATATTTACAGTATGTTGTTCGATTTAGCGTTTGTTCTTTGACTGCTGCATGTCTGGAAAAGGGGTTTAAACTGAGGCATTTAATCGGGATTGATGCCACTGAAAACACACTACTGGGTTTACAAGACGTCGGCAACAACAGAAGATTGTGAAACTGTCGAGATTTAGCAGATTTGGCACAATTCCCTTAAATAATTAGAACATAAAAGCTGCTCAAAGTATGTAAAACTGTACTTATCTGTCAGGATTTACTGTAGCTTAGTAGAATTGTATTAAACTCCACAATATGTTGGTATTTTTAACTTCTCAAATGGAGATAAAACACCTAAGATTATAAAACTTTTCATTATATTAACAGTATGATGTTGTGAAAAAGTACTTCTCCCCTTTCAGATTTTCTTAAGCAAAGATGAATAGAAAAGAAATATTTTTTTGGAAAAGAGGCTTTTATTTTCTGAAAGGAACACATTTCCAAATTAACTAACAAAGGGTTAGAGATATTTGGTGATGGGCAAATATCACTATGGGCCCAAAAGGTTTGAAAGTATTAACCGTTATCGGACAGATGTGAGACTTTGTTTCACATCTGTTCTGGAGTTTATTTAGATCAGGATGATTTTTGTCATTTGAAAACTTTTACCCTACTTCATGTAATTTGACTGGTTCTGTTAAGGTTTTTTTTTTGTCTGTATAGGTGTCAGGTTTGGGTGCGGTCGGTAAAATTTAATCAAAATAACTGGTTACAGTCACAACCTGGGGGATTTTCTGTTTTGGAAAGTTTCTCCTTTTAATAAATGAAAAAATTAGAAGAAAAAAAAAGTATCTACTCAGCGGGCAAATACTTTCTCACATGTTTTACTGGAAGTAATTTGGAAACAGGATCCACTAATTGTGCTCCAGTTCTTGACATCCTACATTTCATTTATGTTTAAGTTCTAAGATGTTTAAAAGATTGAAATCTGCCTCAAAGAAATACCAAACTTTAAAGTATAAAAAAGAACTTAAAAAATAAAATCTTGTTTTGGACAACAAACCCAAACTATTTGTTCAGCTTGTTCTGGTTTAATATATTTTAAACATAGAATGCAATATCTTTAGTTAATTTGCAAGGGAAATGTGAAAAGAGGTATTTAAATTAGAAATTTTCTTAATTCAGTATTAAAGCTTCAAGATGGATTCAGTTCAGTTCTGAGAAATCAAATGCTTAAAAAATTGGAAAGCAGAAAAAGTATTTTTTTTAATCCAGTGGTTTTGTTTGTGCAGTTTTACTTAAACACGAAGGTTAATTGAAGCTGTGATTAGATGCATCTCTTCACATGGATGAAGAACAGAATTATTCATATATAGTAATGGATTCATAATATAATCCATTACTTTGTAATGCTATTTAACTTCACTTTGTCACTTGTACGTGGTTAAAATCTGGTTGTAGTCTTTATTTTTGTAACATCACTAAAATGAGGACAAAAACTGTAAGATAGACTAACTGATGGATTAACTGTAAATGTGCATCGGGAACTGTTTGCAATTTTTTTGTTCAAACATTTACAATAATTTCTGATTTATAATAAACTATAACCGAGGCAGTTTGTAATTGGTTGCAGTTCTGTGAATGTATTTTGCGATCAAATTACTCTTGAACCCAGAAAAGTGTATTTACTTCACTGACAGACAACATGGACAGAGTTTCCATTCTTTATTATTAAAAGTTCTAGCCAACATAGTAAAATAAGTTATACATCTGGCCATCAATTTACACATTTCCTTTATATGATTTGTAATGAACCGACATGTTTGGGGAAGAAAAAGGGATTCCTGAAATGTTAAAACCAAAACATCTCGTCTCTTGCTGTTTTTTTAAATTTCCACAGGAAACATTAAAAAATATGTCCCTCTAAATCACTTATTTTTAAAAAGATCAATACAGCTTGTATTGCACAATAACCTGCAAAGAAAAGTTCTTAACTCATAAATTTCAGACACATAATTTCTGATTGTGTTTTTTTTTTTTTAAAGACCTTATATTTTAATAAACATCATTGCAATTTTGTCTGACAGAAAACTGAAAGCCATCATGACCTAATGTTTGGACTTGATTTGTTATCGTGTTACTACAGTGAAGCTGCGTTCAGCTCCGCTCCTTAGCGTTTTAAGGCTAGACCAGTCCAGGTCTGACTGAATCCTGAGGATCCTCCTGCTTCAGGTCCGGGCCGGGGCCGCTCTGGGGCCCCGCTGAGTTCTGGGGGTGACCCGGCGGCCCCCGACCAGGATGCGCAGGAAGGGGCGGTCCTCCGGGTGGCGGCACGCCCGGCGGCACGTCCATGATGTGGTCTCTCGGTCCTGGGATGCGCATGTCATGAGGGATAAGTGGACGGGGTCCCAAAGGTCCACGGACACCTGAATGGACAGAACAAGGGAGAAAAAAAAAAAATAAAAGGAACAGCAGAGAAATGAGACATGACAAAAAAACTTAATTTTTTATACTTCAGAGCGTCAGTTACCAGTTTTATAACTACAGAATAAAATCCACCTGTTAAAAACTCAATACCTTGTTCAATTAAATTTTTAAACAGTTTGCAAATAAAATCTGAAAAATGGGGTGGAGGTTTTATGGAAGAATCTGCTTTAATCAGCTACAGACATTTTTTCTCTCCATGTTTACAAAAGCTTAGATGCTCAGCACGACTGCAAGGAGACCTTCCCACAGTTTCTTGTTTGCATTAAATCTCATCTGGCTTTCCAGATGGGACGATTGCCAGATACGCAGTTATAAAAACTGTACATCTTAGAGACTTTCTGCACAAGCAACAAGTGGTTTCTGTCTTTTCCAGTAGCCATTGTACAACGCATAAAGTGGTAAAACAAACTGAAAATGTTCTGGATCTCCGCTTGGGCTTCTAAGTGACAGGCTACGCTCAGCTGGGGTTGCTAAGTAACGGCACAGCGCATGTGGATTGTGACTTGACCAATGAAACGGCTCATTTTTCAGACAATAAAAACTGACTGATTTTTTTTAAGCGCTTGGATTGTTTATAGAAATATAAAAACCTGCAAAAAGTTCATTTTGATTTAAACCAATTTTTATCTAATGGTATGATTAATCAATAAATTGTTAGCATTCCTAGTATGTGCTGTTCGTTGTTTCCACAAAATGATGAAACCCCCCCCACATTAGAAAAAAAAAGCTAATTGCTAAAAGCTGAAGTAATGCGTAAACCTACCAAGCGGTGGAGGAATCTGTCCAAAATTATGCGGTGGAGGAGGACGGAAGTGTGGTGGTGGGGGGCCTCTTGGATCAGGGCCCAGTCTGGGGTGGAATAAATGTCCGTTGGCAGGTCGAGGGCCAAACTCCCCGCCCAGGGGTCCAGGCATGGGCATACCTGGGTGTCCGTTGGCCGGAAGAGGAGGGCCGTGGAGTGGGGGGACGTTTGGAGGAAGAGGGCCTGGTGGGAGTGGGTATGGGCCTGGTCTGGGATACCCGTAAGGCCCGGGTGGAGGGAGACGGACGTTGGGTCCAGGAGGGAGAAAAGGGTCATGTTGTCTCGGGCCTGGAGGAGGCCTCTGGACCATCGAGCCGGGCGAGTCTCTGATTGGAGAAGCCATGAAGGATCCAGGTCCCTGTAAACGGCGGGAGGAAAGACAAGATCTAATGTGTGCAGTGAGGAACTTCCAGTGAGATCAGGCAGAGTGAAACGTTAGTCGTGCAGAAAAGAGATCCACAGTTATATCCACAAACAAGAGGTGCAGTCAGCTGTTGCTCAATCAGAACCCCTTTCAAACATCGAGCGCAATTTTGGTGCATCATCCCGTGAGTGAAACCACAAACTTAGAAAAAAGAAATCTGTAAATGACCCAAAAAGAAAACCAGATCCTTTCTTCTCCCGTTCCCAAACCCAGTGTCGGAGAGGAGAAGGAGGAGTTGGTGAGCTTCCATTCACCTTCACACCAAGCACCTGGACTGAACCTTTATACTCACTGGCTCTGGACTCTCTGTGGAAGCCACAGCCTGACTTTCTGTTTTTATCTGTGGATCTACCACTTCAGTCTGTTTTAGAACAAGGACATTCACAGCTGAAACTTCTTCAGGAGCCTTTTATGCGCAAACGGAGAAGAAATGTGGTTGCTACATCTGAATAATAAATGACTTACAGATCCGTCCGGGTTGGTGGGAGAGGAGCTTCTTGGACCCGTCATGGCTGAAAGATGAACAACAGAGTCTCAAGCAGACTTAAAGCAAACAAGCGATGTGACGGTAAAGCGTTCAGAACACACACCCAGGCTCGGGACGCGTTTGTTTTCAGGGTAGATGCCGTGTGGGTCGGATGGAGGTCGAGGGCCTGAGTGGAGGAAAAAGAGGAAAGAGAGAATGAATAAAGAAGGTGAAGCATCTGCCATGTAACCAGCAAGTTTCACAACATGGAAAAATGAAGGTTAGGATCAACATCTTTCATTTCACATCAAATTTATTTTCCAGACTTGAATTTCCAGATGGATGAACAAACTGATGAATGGAGAACAAAATTGATAGTTGGATATATTTTTCCCTCCAGGAAGTCGGAACTATTAAAACAAAATCACTCATTGGTCAAATCTGACCAATCATCTTAACATTTTCTGTATTTCTGACCAATCACTGTAACTCGGTGATATTTTGACCAATGCCAGTACATCGTATTAAGCTTGTTAACAAGAATACTAATATTGTTAGCAATTTCACATCTGTTGCTAGTTAGTTAATTGTAGGAATAAACCTAATCCTCTTTAATCTTTGAACTCACTGTTGCTTTCCACATTTTTAAAATAAATCTGTCACAATTAAAAGAGGAAAAAGTCAAAACCGCAACATTTTGTAAAAAGTGCCGCAAAATCAGTAAATTTAGGATGCAAAAAAAAAGAGACATTATAACATCCTAGAGGGACTGATATATGAATAGATAAATACATGGATGGACATTCTGCAAAAGAGGAAGGAGAAATAAAAAGATGGATGAGAACATTTAAGACTATAGAAAACGGTTTGAAGAAATTAAAATGTTTCAAATATTTGTCACCACTTATCTAAACCTTGAAAATCCTTAAATTCCAGGCTTTATCACAACAGATAGGAACCCCGTTACCTTCATTTTAAAGAAAAAAAGTCTAAACATTAAACACATGGAGATAATCTTCCTCTGCTGATAATGAGAGATCTACAAAGATGCAATCAAATCAACTGCAACAGTCATAAAAACACTTTGTATCAGGGACATTTTCTGAAGGTTTAGCCACAATGAATAAAAATAAAAGGCAGGCACCAGGAAGGAAATAAGTGCAGGATGCAACGCAAACAAGAAGAAAAGTAAAGTATCAAGGTGAAAGCTGAAAAGAAAAAATAAAGTGTGAAAAGGGAAAGAGATTTAAGGCGTTGTGAAGAGATGAAGTCCAGCTTTGGTGCAAATCAAAGTAGGTGAAGAGATCCACTTGGACTCACCATACGGGTCAATTCTTCGCCCTACGGGGGCAGAAGGAGGGCGCCTCGGACCCTCGATCATTATAGGGGGGGACGGAGCACCCCCACTCACCGGAGAGGGTCCGTATGAATCACCTGTTAGGACCAAACCATCAGCTTACTGGAAGAAGAGAAACTGCTGACAATACACTTCAATAAGTGTTGACATTCCAGGATCTCCCAGACAAGATGGAGTCCACTTATTTAGACAAACAAACAAAAAAAAGAACAACAGGACATGGCATCCTCTCGTTTTGCTTCTGTGGAATAAAAGTGTTGAGGAGGACAAACAGCAGGAAGGCAGGACGTACCTTGACGAGGACCTGGAGGCTGACCGGAGTTGGGCCTGAACAGCGGCGCCCGGCGCTCATTAAGCTGTGATGTCAGTATGGCCAATCTGTCACATTGGATTAGAAATCATCATCAGCTGCAGGTTGGATTAAGATAATTGTTTCAAACTAATTTATCTTACGGAAGAAGAAGAAAAAAGTGTGCTAAACCAAAATGACTTGATAATTATTATATTGCTTTCTCTCTACAAACCAGATCAAATTCCGATTATTCCCAATAACTGAATTCAATTCATTTGATACTCACTTTTCACGCAGCTTTGAGGATTCTACCTTTTCTTGACTTAGAGCTCGCTCAGCGTTGCGAGCATTGACCTGCAGACAACACTGACAATTACTGTGGAGCCAAATTACAATGAATCGCTTTTTACAAACACTAAATCTAGAACGGATGGCAAAAGTTTTAACACATTTTTACATATGTTCTGGTGAAACACAGTCTTTCAATGTGAGGCGTGGACTTGCACAGCTGATTGTTTAAAACATGGTGTATAAATATAGTCCTTCACAAAACCACAGAATTAAAACAGTAAACCAAAGCAGCTAAAAACCTCTAAAATCTTTAGTTGTAAGCTGACAAAATGTGAAAGTTTAAGTGGTATGAAAACATTTCTAGTTTTCTCTAATAAATATGTGAATTCTCTGCTACTTACCCAGTTGGAATGAGTTTTGTTTTCCTGCTCTTTTATCTAAAAGCCATACAACAAAAATAAAACACGGTTTATTAATAACCATGTTGTGGCTTCTTTTTCTTTTCACACATTACTTTCATTTCATTAAAAACTCTACCTGCTCCTTATAGACCTCCTCTGTCTTCTTCATCTGCTCCTCCATCTCATTAATGCGCTGCCTTAAAAGTTTCACCTGCTCCTCGGCTTCCACAGCTTTCCCTCCCACCTCAGTCAGCAGATTTTCTTTGCTGCGCCGCTCCAGCTCCTCCTTTGTCAACCTCCTGTGCAGCAACAGATTCACGATCCCATCAGCAAATAGTAGCTGCTCCACATCTCAAACCGTAGCTTCCAAAAAAGAAACTAACATATTCACATATTCGGGGCAGCTTGGTTTTAAAAACCGGACAAATGACTGCTGCAAGTTTCACTTACTGCTGCAAGGCATTTTCCTTCTGCTGGTACATTTCAACCATGATTTCATTTTTCTGCTGCAGGACCTTGTACTGGTTCTCGATATGACTCTTCTCACTTTTGAGGGCTCCGATCGAATGTTCCAGCTCCTGGTGTTTTTCTGTTTTGCAAAACAAAGCTGCATTATTTAATGTGAAGCATTTATGCCGTTATGCCAATAATAGTAGCACAAATCGACACTTTAGAGAACTTATTTTAGGACTCACCCTCAAGTTCCTTTCTAGATTTTTCTTCATTGAGGAGTTTTGCCATGAAGCGGTCGCGCTCTTCTTCGATAACTGTGAGGGTTGTCTGGACCTTTCAGGGAATGAAGAAATTAAAAATGTTCAAACCTTAAAGCAAAATGTCTGCTAATCTACAATGATATGTGAAAGAGTCGGATCTTAAATCTTACCCTGGTAACATCCATCATTTGCTTGATTCTGTTTTTTATGGCTGTTTTCTTATCAGCTGATTACATGGGGGGAAAAAACACAATTAGTATGTAAAACAAGTAGAAACGGAAACATATCTGAAGAATTTCATTTAAAAACTTAAACTTTTTTTTTTTAAAGTGACAAGCTCACCAGGTGCAACTTCACCATTTGCCAAAACACCTTTCTGCAAATCACAAGCATCTAGGTCTGCCAGAAGTTCGGACAGAACCTAAGGGAAAATTATTTTTGCTTGGGATTAGTTTTTTTTTTATCATTTGAAAATGTACCGAAAGATTTTGGGTCAGCAGACAAACCTCCACATTGTGATCTTTGAGCACCACAGAATCCTCCAGTTCTTTATGGGACTTTTGATAAACTTTTATCTTCTCATTCAGCTCCTTATGTTTTTCCTCCCAACCCTTTATGGCCGTTTTAAGCTGCAGGGATGAGAAAAACCAGGGGAGAGCTTAGAAATATCTGCTCTACAAACTGATTTGAGGTGTGTTTATCGTGTCTCACCGTTTTATTCTCTTCCTTTAAAGCTGCAAACTCTTTCTGGAAACATTTGTGTTGAGCATTTCGTGCATCTTCTCGAATCTTGGCTTCATCCAAAAGAATAGTCGTCTATGACAAAACAAATATATGGGTTTAAAACATGTTTAAAACATGTTTGAACTGAGAAACTCTTCAGATATAAAAATGTATGATGTAAGGATCGTACTTTAGCTAGAGCTTCCTGGATCTTCTTCCGGCTGACCTGCAACTTTTCATTTGCCTTCTCTAATTTTTCTAGCTGTCGTACAAAAAAAAACAAAAACACATTGCATTGTTTTCAATTTGTGAACGGCACAAATTTGTTGTTTTAATTAATTAATAAGATGAAAAAGAGAGATAAGCTACCCTGCCGTCATTCTGGAGAGACATGGTTCGCTCTTCCTCTAGTAGCTTCAAGTATTTGTTCTTCTCTTCTGCCATCTGTTCATTCATCTTGTCGGCTTCCACAACTTTGCTCTGTAAAGGGCAACAAGAGAAAGTCAGATGAGGCAAAAAAATGTTATTTTTACAGTTGTAACAATCTGTGCAAAAGTTACTTTGTTTCCTCAAATGAGCCAGTTTCTAAAAAGCAAAGAAAAAAAATCTGACTCCTAAAATATTAAACTAATCTCGCTCCAATCCTAAAGGCAAAAAATAGACCCAATTTCTCTTACCTCCAATGCTTGCATCCTTTTCATGGTGCAGCTCACAGTTGCCTTTGACTGTTTCTGATTTTCTTTTAGTTGTTCAGTCTTTAAAGAAGAGAAACTATAATTAATACAATTCTTCCAAGTAGTTTTATGATACCACATGATAAATATGAAGTAGCTGACCTGCTTTTGGAGTTCAGATATCTTGGCAAGAGCGTCACTCTTATCTTTAATGAGTGTGTGGATTTTATCCTTGAGCTTTTTCTCATCCACTTGTTTTCCACATAACAAAAGTATAAAATCAGTAACCTTTAAACAAATGAATTTTTACAAAAAAAACCAATATCAACCCAGACTTACCAAGGTATTTACTCTTCTTCACCTAAAAGAAATATGAATATATACATCAAAAGTATTATGTGAGCACAATAGCATAAATTCCCATAAACCAGGTAAGAACATCCTGTTTTGTATTATTTATGAATATTTTACCATGTCAAGTCATATTTTTGCTGTTATTAAATGAAGCAAACATAGGAGAAAAACATATTCAATCACGTACTGCCAATACTGTCCTCCAGAAGAAGATGGTGAAGGTAAGTACTCCAATCAAAGCTGTGACAACTACAGCTTGCCAAGGGCAGCCAAACAACGTTTCCCCAGGCTTCCACTCCTCTGGCAGCAGAGAAATCATCTGAAGCACAAAAACAAGACGGGAAGGTGAAAAATAAAGCTGGGAAAATGAAGATTTATGAAAGAAAAACAACCCTGTGTAAGAAGGAAAACAGATTTCTATAATGCGTTGCATTTGAATTGTAATAGGAAAACCCATTGTCTCACTTTTTCTGCCCTATCTGGTGTGTGATGCTTCAGACTCACTTTGACAACTGAGTATTTGCAGTACTTCTGCTCAGCCTACTGTAAGGAATTTTATGAGATGTACAATATCAATTTAATGTTAAACTGATTTTAAGACTCAAATCAAAGCCAAGCCTAACTGAAAGGGGTTTTGTACAAAGCTCTTAGAGAATAAAATCAAATTAAATAGAGGTACATGTGAGATTTGGGAGGATTAAATGATCTTAATTTCTAGAAAATGAAACTGATGTAAAATAGTTCAAATACATGAGGATGAAATTGTTGGTTTACAGGAACAAAACGGAGGCACCATTTGGTAAACAGGAGAACTGACCTAGAAAAACAAGTTAACATACAGAACATACAGATATTGTTATACTAATATTGTATTTATTAGCTGAACTTTGATCAACAAAAAGATGTTCATTAGAGGTAGGCCTCCACTGCATTCACAAGCCAGTCTTATTGCACTGTCTGACTATTAAGAATCAATATTTGGCTAATTGGATGAAGCTTCACTACCTTAAATGTCCAAATCTATTACAGATTTAAAAGAACGAGACGCTGAACGTTAAACAAAATTAAACATTGCAATTGCACGTTCAATTGCAAGTTTAATATTTTATGCAACTATAACAACAAAAGTAAAAACATTATTAAAGTATTTCTCAAAGCATTTTGTGCAGATATTAAATTGAGCAGAAAAACAATTAGACTTAGTTACTTTAATGTAATGCAACTAGTTTCCTGTGAGGTCCAACATCCTGTATTCAGCCCGCTTTATCTAAAAGCAATCAGTGTTTAATGTGGAAATTGTTCTAATAGAAAGCTGAATTACCCTCAGAGGGAACTAATCCAGATGAAACATGACCAGAGCCAAGATAAACAACGTCTAAAATTGAGGTCAAGCTCGGTGAGTCAATTCATCTGCAGATAACATCCAGCTCCTCAATTAGCAGCGAGCTAGAAGAGCATTTTAATTACCTTCTCCGTGGTCAATTCAACAAACACAGTCACTTACATGTTGCAGCTGCTTCAGTAGAAACACGTATATATGATCTGGTTCCGTTACAGGTGGTCTCGGTATTGTATCGCCCTCCATGGCCACGTCGAAACAAAACGGGAACTAGCCAAACACTGTTCGACATACACCGGCTAGCTTGTTAGCCACAGCTAAAGTAGTCCGTTTAACCAAGATAGCCCTTAGCCTTCAAGCTCAGCTCGCCCGAAAGACAAAAAAATACATAAAGCCTAAAAATATATATGGAAGATCCTAAGAAGGTAAAGACAGGTGAGTAACAAGCCCGCGACAATAACCTGCTAACGGTGTGAATCAGCTGTCATTCAGCTATTTAACAACAAGACAGTGGTTAGCTTAGCTGGGAGCCCGAACACGGCTAAGAGTTGAACTAAAAACGGATTAAATGAGCTAAAATAATCCGACAGCTTGAGTCTACAACACAGCGGTATTTAATGAGAACTGTAGTCCCAAACAAGGCCCGTCGGTGCTGCTCGGAACCAGCTCAGCATCGGCTGTGCTGAACTTCAACCTACACCGCGACACAAGACGCGGAGCGAGGGCCGTGCGGCGTTCACGGGAAATCGAAGTTCAAAACTTTTATACGTTTTCTGCATAAACTGAAGATTACAATAACACGGTTCTATATAAAACAAGTTAAATCTGTGGCAAAAGTTTGGAATGTAATGCTTTGAGGGAACATATACAAACTACAGTTTCCCTAATAACTATTAAAGGCAAGTAGAATCTTTTGGAAATATGACAACGTCTGAACTAAACACCATAATGACTAGACAACAGCTTCAGGTTATTTTCATTCAAAGTATTTAACTGATTTTGTTTTGATAAAATTCAAAGATAGATGGTAATTAGTTTAACATTTCTAATTGGTTAATGCTTTGTCAGCTGTGTAAGAAAACTTTTTAATTATAAACGCAATAAAAAAATGATTTTAATCGTTCTTGTGTTTTTCTGCAAGATCTGTTTAGGACATCTACAACAGAATCGCACCAAAGGTACAATATTGTTTTTAGCTTTAAACTGTGTACTTTATATTTTTATAGCCATCTAATTCTTCAAAACAGTATTTCCCTTCTTATAAAAGTTGTTTTCTCTAGAATACTGAAATAGAAATGCATTCAGTTTAAGTTTCAGTGTTTGAGTTAGAACTCCAAATAGATTGTTTTTAGCTTTCCAGATCAGCTCCAAACGTATTCAGGAAACCCAAGAAACCTTATAGATGTAGCTTAAATATAATACGCGACACTAGCAACATATATGAACTTACCACAGTGGTCCACTCCACAGTTTTATTCTTGATTACTGAGAAGATGCAGCACATGTAAACAGTTCCAGTTGTAAACAATCCTAATTCTTCCTCAGGCTTTTCTGCCACCGTCTCCATAGAGTCCAGGGATCCTGACAGAAGTTAAAAAGTTGCATCAGGTTATCTGTTTCATGAACTGATTAGGTACACCTATTAGATCACTTAGAAGTTTGGTCAAATCTGACTCCAGGTTTATGGCTATAATGAAATGAAGAACTATCAAGCCTTAATATCACGTACTGAGTTTATTATTCCAAGACAATACAAGAGACTACTAACCTGAGGGATAATGTTCAACTTCAGCCTCAACATCCACATCTAACTGATAGTCAGGGGTGGGTTGAGTGACCTTTTCTTCCTCGTCCGACACAGTGAGGCTCGACTGGTCTTTGTTTTTATCAGAGTCTTCAGCATCCTTCTCCGGAATCATGTTTTCCTCATTCCAGACCACCTGCTCCTCTTTAACCTTAGTCGACTCCTCTTCCAGATCTTCTGCTACTGTCAGATTATATTCTTCATCAGTTTCTGGCACGTTGTCAGACTTTTCTTCAACAATGTGAGGCGTCTCTTCTTCGACATTGGAGGGAGGTTGGTCTGTAGAGCAGAAATGGACAAACATTTTTTCAAATTTGTCTTCGCTACTGACAACTGATGCTCCAGCAATAATTTAGGCATTTATTTATGTAAATTTGAGTACATTATCGACTTAAATCTGACAGTTTTTCAGTTTGGTTTCTTAATAAAAGGAAAAACATTACTGCAGGTGCTCTTTTTTTCTTTGGGCCTCAGTGGTTCAAAATCTCAGCTCTGATTCCAGCGCAAAAAAAAAATTTAAATAAAAAAATACTTGTTTGTCCATTCCTGAGGTGAACTGTGCACCCAATAAAGGAAGAAACACCATGTTGGCAGTAAAGTGGCATTCTAGTTGGATGAGTTATGTGAAATATCCGGCTGCCCGCTGTAGACCACAATTGCTTTTAGCTGTGTGAAAATTAATTCCAGATAGAACGGGATATTGGTCTCAATGGTTTTAGAACGATGACTTTATAATCTCCCATCTGACTTTATTGATCACAGAGAAGATTAAGTTGCAACAACAGATTAAAAAAAAGCTAAAAATCAAACCTACCATGCATGCTCTCCAATGGTGTTACTGGTTTTGCTAAAGGTGCACTGTCACTGGTCGTTGAGTACTTTTGGCGTAGGCTAAAAGCAAGTTCCTGAAAGTCATCAAGCATTTCCGTTTCCTCATCCAAACTACTTGTGTCCGCCTGGTGATCCTCGTCTTGCTTTTTTTCCCGGCTGTCAAGCATCTTCTCAATCTCATCAAGGATAGTGTTCTCCGAAGCCTCCAGGATGTTTTCGAGAGTACTTTCGACATCTTGCGTGGCATTTGTGTGCGACAAGCGAGAAGCCTTTAACTCTGTGTCCAGATCAACGAACATGGCTTCCACTTTGAAGAGATCTTTGAGTCCCAAAAGCTTTTGAATGCGCCCCATTTTCTCCTCTGTGAAATGCTCTCTAAGCAGAGACAGTCTCATTATATTTTCACTGTATTCTGGCTCTTCAGCTGACTCGGCTAACTGGGTTGTTTCCTCCGTGGGATTTTCATTGATAACATCATCTGATTGAGCAGATAAACGTGCATTTTCGTCCTCAAGTAACTCCTCTTTTTCTTCATTAATCTCTTTATCAGTCCCTGCATCTTTTTCATCTTCTTCCTCCTCTGTATGCTTTTGCTCACGAATCTCTTCTTCTTCCACAGATACTAATGTCGGGCTTGTATTACTTTCAAAATCTGTCACTGTGTTGTCATTTATCTGATCTGGTTTCTCATCGGTTATTAGGTGCTGGTCAACAGTGACATCTGACTCATTGGATTGCTTTATCTCAGAAGATTGGTCCGGGACTTTTTCACTTTCAGTAATACCTAATTCCTGCTCGGATGTGGTTCTGCTTTCATCAGACACACTGTCTAAAAGTTGTTCTTCCACAACAGTCTTCTCCTGTATGTTATCATCTGTTTTGCTAATTTCTGGATTCTCTAACTCATCTTCATTTTCAGGTGTTTCATCGTCTAATTTATCATCATCGGGAGTGCTTACAAGATCATCCTTTAATACCGGTTCTTCTGACTGACTACTTTCCTCTGCTTTATGGGGTTCTGGCTCACTGGGGGAGTTTGATGCTTTATCCTTTTGGTCCATTTCATCCTTGTGTTCACTCACTTCTTGATCATCCACATTTTCATCAAATGAAAGCTTCTCAGGATCGTTTTTCGTTTCGCTAATTTCTTGCTCCACAGAGTTGGATTGATGGGGATCTGGAGGAGGTGGTTCCATGTCCTCTGGATGTTTTTGATTGTCTGGTAAAATGGGTTCCGTCTCAGTTTTCTCGAAACTCTTCTCAGGTTCTGCAACAGCTTCCTCTGTCTCATCCTCGTCCTCATCCTCATCTTCCTCGTCTGAACTCACAACCTCTCCTGTGGTTTCTCCTCCTGTGACAACTGAAAATACTGCATCTCCAAGTGAAGTCCACAAGTTTTTCTCCTCTGTGGCGTTTGGTTCTTCTTTTTGTGCTGGTGGAAGTTTCTCTTTCTCTTTTGGAGAATCCATTTCCAGAGTGTCTGTGGGTTCCTCCAAAAAGGAAAGCAGTGGAACCTCCTCTTCACGTTCTTCTGGATGGTCTTGTAGATCTTCGCTGTCCTCCTCTTCATACGGAGTAACTTCTTCTGTGACGACAGCATCAAAAGTCGTTCCAAGGGTGGGTTTCAACTGTGGGATCTGCACTCCTTCAGAAACCGTCACCGGAGTAGACTCCACATAAGATTCATCTGTGGTCTCACTACTTTCTGGCATAATTTGCACAGGAGACTCTGTTACATTCTGTTGCTGAACTTCCTCATCCTCTGTTACAGGCACAGTGGCTATATTAGACCCTTCGTCTTTCAATGAAGATGAATCTGTCGAAGTGTTTATTTCAAGTTTAGGCAGAGAGGCACTTTGGTCTTCATGAAGCTCCTCTGATTTAGCAACATGTTCAGTTTGTGTGTCAATCTCAGTCACTTCCTCTGCTGATGGCTTACTTTCTTCCTCAATGCTCTCTGTGTCTTTTCCTATTGTTCCATTATTCTCGCCATCATTCTCCTCGACAGACAGGCCTAAGAGTAGGTCTATGTCGTAGGAGTCAAACTTGTCATATCCAGTGTCAAAACAGACAAAATCTGTTTCCTAAGAACAAGCATAAATAAAATTTACAATACATACTATGCTTTGCATTATTAGATATTCATCCAGTAAGTTAACATGCACAATATCTTCACATACCTCTGCTTTAATTTCAAGTTCTTTTTCTGTATAAATGTGGTTTACAGCTAGAAGGTCCTTTGGGAAATATCCAAAGTTGCTTCCAACCTTTCAAGAAGAAATTGTTTTCTGTGTTAGAACAATTCAAGCAGGAAAGTGATCATACATTAAGCACAGTATACTCACACTTCCTGCCCATAGGTCAGCCCTTTTTCCGGACAGCTTATAGTATACATATATAGTTTCAGATTTCTTAAATGAAAGGAACCGACAATCAGGTCCCGAGAAATCTTTTACAGCTTTTCCCCGGCAAAGAAGCACTGGAAAAGAAAAAAGATACATATTTCAAGGATGCATATATTACTCAACTGACATAAACTACAAATATCAGTCCATCTACTGACAGGCGTGCCATTTAGGAAACTGCAATTCTTAATAAAGTAAAGAATGAATCTGCAAAGCAAATCTGAATCTGCAAAGTGGGCTGCACAGTGGCGCAGTTGGTAGAGCTGTTGCCTTGCAGCAAGAAGGTTCTGGGTTCAATTCCCAGCCCCAGTCTTTCTGCATGGAGTTTGCATGTTCTCCCTGTGCATGNCCTCCCACAGTCCAAAAACATGACTGTCAGGTTGATTGGTCTGTCTAAATTGTCCCTAGGTGTGAGTGTGTGTGTGCCTGGTTGTTTGTCCTGTGTGCCTCTGTGTTGCCCTGCGACAGACTGGTGACCTGTCCAGGGTGACCCTGCCTCCTGCCCGGAACGTCAGCTGGAGAGGCACCAGCACCTCCTGACCCCACTAAGGGACAAGGGTGTAAAGAAAATGGATGGATGGATGAATCTGCAAAGCCAGATAGTGATGAACTGGCAAGACATTTAATCAACCCCACCATCCGATTTAAAATTGAAAGTAGAAATGAGCTGGAAAAGTGAAATTTAATGTTTTATGAAACGAGATAGTTTTCTGTTGTGATAAGCCACCAATTAAAAGATTACTAATCCTGTGATTTGGTGGCTTAACAAACTTGTGTGTCATTTTCCTCTGAACAAAATCACATATAAACTCCGAGTGAATTTGCTGGCCAGTCAAACACCGTAATTTCTTGGTAGAGAATTGTACTAGAGTGGGAACCTGTAAAGTCCTGCAGGAAAAGAAATCAGGATTTCTGTAAAGATCATCAGAAGAGGATAACGAAGTGCATTAATATTCCCAGATAAACTGCTGTGCCGACTTTGGATAAAACATGGCAGAAATAACAGCAGCAGCAGATGCTACAGCTTCTAACATCATCACTGAACTTGGAGACTTCACACAACACTTCAAAACAACTTGGACTCTGAGCCTTTTCACTCATTCTTCAGGGTCTCTCTTTCCAAATGAAATGCACAATTTGTTTCATCTAATAAAAAGTTCCTTTCTCTCTTTAAACCAGACAATCTGTGGGATAAGAAGTAGGGCTGTAGTGATACAATAATCTCCCAATACGATACACTATATTCTGCCCACAATACTATATATATTGCGATATTCAGCAACGATACAATTCAATACACTTTTGCAATTTTCTGAAAGATTTTAGAGGGACAGAGTGATTTTGGTGACATTTTGTGACT
>CAEGAF010099850.1:0-17528 GCA_903067075.1 Micropoecilia bifurca
GCATCTTTACATTTCCAAAACATTATTTGACATATTTGTATACATAAATTTGAGAAATAACAAAAAAAAAATTATGGGAAAATTAAAACCCATTTTGTCCCTATTTTCAAGAATCACTGATATGTAGAGTACCATCTTCCCATGCTGTTTGTAGATTGCCATCTATTTATGCCTGTTTAAACTGTGGATTTTTGGTGACAGTGTTTCTTCATAAAGGACGTAAAAATATCACCAAATATTCATCAGACATAATTGCCTTTTTGTGGTTTATAATATCCGGTGTCAGCGGGGTGGTAGGTAGTGGCACCAACAGTACCATAAACTGGTATTGTGCAAATTAGTTTAAGTGACACTTGGTGCTGGACAGGAAAGACAGGACCATCTGACTAATCTGGGTAATTACTGTGATTGTCGTTATTAGTTTGTTATACAGTATCACTGTTGAAAGTGTAAATGGTAGCAAAGCTACGGTCATCAAGCATCAATAAAGGACTTTAAATGTGCTGGTAAACATAGTGATTTGCGATAGCTGTGTTTGTTTTGTTCAAATATAAATGATTGGCACCAACTTTAACTCTTTCCTGTGTGAATCATGTTTTCCTCTCTCAGCCTTTTCACCTGTGTTTTCGATCATTTTTAGGTAAACACAAAAAGTGTTCAAACTTTAATTTTATAAGTTACTTTATATAACTTTAAAAGGAATTGCAAAACATCCCCTAAGAGCTCTGTCTGACTTTCTTTATGACCTTGCAGACTGAAACACTAGTGCAGTCCAGATTAGTGGTTTAGAAGAAGAAGAACCATATAGTTACTGTAGTATTTAATTATCTTCAAGCTAACCAACCAGCAGCGCTAAATAATACTTGTGAACCTTGTGAGGAAGAAAAGAAACTATCTGTGAAGCCAAACTGAGATGTCACTTGTCCCTGGCATGTGTCTGACATGAGTAGAATGATGATCTGTTGGCGTCCAGGAGCCACATGGCTCTCTGACCAGAGGGGAACACGCCTCCCTCACTTCCTGCTGGTACACTGGAAGATCCTCACCCACGGGTCTATCCCTGATGTCATACAAACATCTTAAAGAGCACCACCCGTCAACAATCAGTCACCCCACATCTTTATAGGGAACATGACACATCTGATGCAAATTCATTGCCCTCGTCTCTAATAGGACACATTCTGAGCCACTACCAAACTAAGCAACTATTACATGGAGGCCTCCACAGGTACAATAGGTACAGAGATCATTTAAAGCTACTAGCATCTAAAAAAATCTAAAAAAGACTTCACTTTTTAAAAGATTTTAGGTTGTACTTGGTCCTCTACTATTATAGTACTGTAGTGCTCAAAAAGTTGATTTGTCTATGGCAAACTTTTACAAACATGGTTTTTTAGCTGAAGATTTTGACAAAGTCTCTTTGAATCCTTGACAGCAAAAAAACACCGGTTCTGTTATTTTGTTGTTTTTTTTTATTTTTGTGGGGGTGGGGGGTAATAAAAATTTAAAACAAATTCCACCCTTACAAATGCTACTAATTCTACACAGAGTTAAACTCATAAGTACCAAGTAACATATTAATGGTTCAAAGTTTATCTAGGAATTAGAGTCTTCCTTCAGATTTCTAAATATTTATCAGGACTTGATGCTCAAGCATCTGAAAGCGTAAAACTTAACTGTGTCTAATTTTCAGTCAACTTTTGGAGTTCAACAGCCTGACCATTGCCTTTCTGTGCAATGCCATTTGAAATAAATTCTTGCTTACATCACAGTCTGGGCTTTATCCTCTTGACTTAGATTGTCTGTGGTAGATTTTCTACTGGACCAATCAGCAAACAGAAGGGGAAGTTGTGAACAACTTCTGCACTGTAGTCTGCCTGTAGCTTAGCAATGGCAGAGGAGGAAGCGAACAAATCCATTAACCTGCAGCTGCTTCCAACCTAAATAAGAAACAAGCATATTCTTCCAATGACAGCAGAACATTAAATGTACATTCGTATCATAAATGTGTTGGTTGTGTAACTGGACCGAACGTATACATTAACCTTGGTATCAACCGTTGAGTGTGAAAACAAAACACGTCATGCTTTTGTCCTCAACAACCCGACACATGCCACGGCTTTATCTGTGCAAAACCTTAAAACGCAGCCTACTGTATCCATTGTTTCTTATTTTAGACATTCTACAAAACACATGCATAAACAATTGACTAAAGCAGTGCCTTTATTTTAATATTTTTTATGCACTGATTACATTTTTTTTTGTCACAGATATTGGTTTAACATAGGGCAAAAAAAAGTTCCAGACGTTCAAATTATTGCCCGCATTTCAAAGAGACCTCGTCAATGAGATCCCTGTTGGTGTTCCCTGGTTATCATCATTAGGTCATGAAATGACCAAACTATCACAACAGATAAGAGTCTGTGTGAGTGTGTGTGTGTGTGTGTGTGTGTGTGAGTGAATAACAAAGTCCCGCGTTTACACTGCCACTGCAATTTCCTCGAGCCAACAGTGCATGCGCTGATAACCATAAAAAGAGAAGGTGTCCATTGAAGGCCTGAGTGATGGTGTCCCGTGTTCCTGAGTAAATTAAACTGGAACAAACTCTATCATTTTAACCCCAGGGTGACTGTTCAGCATGTGACCTCTGTTTCACTGTTGTTGTGGAGAGTGGAGCCTCTCTAAGAGCCAAATGGACGACTGCTGGGAATATTGCAGGCTTGTACTCAGGCAGGCAATTTTCACCATGTTGGAATAATGGCAGCAAATGGAAAGGAGGAAAGATTTACTCATACACGGCACACCTACTTGGAGGGTGGTGATTTTACTCTGCTCTCAAGCCGTCCAATGTTTCGGCTCATGGATGCCGATTACAGATGGGCCCTGGTTTTTAGACTTTACTTCGAAATCATTTGAAATAGGCCTATAAACTGCAGAGATACAAGCACATCTGTTGACGTTCAAAAGGAGTGGACTTACATGAAGAGAAAAATTAGGAAGAGGTGTTTCAAACAGCAAAAGATACATAAAATATGGTATTCATATCTTGTCATTTATCATTTTTTTACTCTCTCCCAATCACAAAAGGCACAATAGCTGGATAAAACTGGCTATCAGATCAATAGAGTCAATATATGTCCTATTTCCCCCATAATAGATATAATAAGAAGGAAACTGGTCAGTTTATCTTTTTGTCATTTTATAATGTGGGTTAAAATAAAAAACCCTATTTTTCTAATTAATATCATGTGACTTCTCCTGTTTTTATCTCGGTCCATCACAAGTGGTGATGCTCCAAAAACAACAACCCCATAAATAAATAAAGCAAAAGAAAATCAGAATATTTTTATGGCATTAATTGCACAAGACAAAAGGAAAAAAATGGCTTCAGGGAAATTACGGGCTGGTAGATGGTAGCCAGCTGAAAGAAAATAGGATGTGTAAATTCTGGAAAGATGGCATGATGAAACAGGTGAGCAGCAACTCTCACCTGTTTCTCATCAGTACAGGTGAGCACACCTGCAATTTGTCACTGTGATAAATTGCAACTGTGGGAACAACAGAACCATTGGGGAATCCAAATTAAAATCCTAAAAAGTCAAATAAGACTCAAACAAAAGCATAAAAGTCTTCAATTCACCAAAATGCACAAAAATAAAGAAAAATGTTCAATAAAATAAAATGCAAGCTTTGTCAGTTAGTTATCATATGACATATTGTCCAGTGAGAGTAAAGTTGTGACCTGATTAGGCCTGAAGCAGAAGAGACTTCAGAAATCCTTTTCAGTTGATTTTAAAAATAAAAACTTTAGTTAACCGAAGCACAGTAGTGGACTGGACTTTAACGTCACAATTACTTTTTTTTTTCACACTACAATAAGCTACCCATGAGACCTGCAGGTCTTGAAAACAATATTCAAACGGCTCCAAACTCTGTGTATTGTTGTGAAAGATCCCTTTATAGCAGCTGGAGGAGCCGAGATGGGCAGGTGGCTGGAGAGGGAGGGAAGATGTGGCCTGAATGAGCTTTCTGTTTTCTGAAATTCAAACGCTTTTCTGTCTGTCAGAGGGAGAGTCACAGAATGACGCATTTCTCTTTCTGTACACTGAGAGTTAATGGTCACAGCGCTTCACTCCCTTCTGTCTGCCACAAGTGGAGAAATAACAGAATACTACCGTCAGGGCAGGATGAATATCCAGAGGAAGTGCGTCGTCATTCATTTTGCGAGAGTGTTGAAACACTGGCTCATCCTTTAGCCCACTAGACATTTCTCTCCAAGCAGCTGCCTTTTTGTTTTGTCTCGTTGTATTAAATCTCCTCCGGTTATCTTTTTGAGTTTTACTCTCTAAACAGCTGTGTCATACAAATCTATTTTAATAATTTCTAAATAGTATACAGTGACTGTGCCGAATAACAAAGAAAGCGAAAAAACTATTAATAGATAATTAACAGATTAATAGCAACAAAACGGAAAATGTCACGTGATTTTTGGCTGTCATATTGTTATTGCATGGGCCAGTAGCCGCTTGATGAAAGTATCAGTCCCTATCATCTATTTCCAGTTTGCAGAAAATTATAGTAATGAAGCAAGAGCGCTACTGAGAAATGCATTTTAGCCCAAGCCGCTTTTTTCTGCCCATAAAATGGTAACTTTGAAACCCAATGTCAATTAGATTCAGATCTGTTGCAGTTACTGAAAAATTAAGAGCCTGCTGGCAACTGTTAGTATGATGCTTCAAATGAAATTAATTTTAAAAGGTCTAAAAACATTTCAATCTAACCTCAAACATGTAAAATGCCAATGCACATAGCTGGAGAATTGTTACTTTTACCGTCTTATTGACTCCCCGGGTTTCATTCGTTTTAGTCACGGCAAACTAATTTTATCTGAGAGTCATTATATAATTTCATTTGGTTAGCTTGATCCCCTTTAATTATGCCTACTTCAAAAATGGCTCACTTTGAAGTTTCTCCTAACCTAGCTTTGTGGCACATTATAGTAAAATGAACTGTATCACATAGTAACGTTCAGCATTAATTGCAGGTACCCGTGACAGGACTCCAGCTTACTAAGTATCACTCAGTAACAGCTTCCTTTGGCTTTTATTGCAGATTTGTTCAAAACATTGTTCAGAGCTTGCTAATCATTTTTGAAAATATTCAGGTTATTTCCCTAGTTAACATTTTTAATGTAATAAATCCTTGAGAAGCATCTGTAACATACGATAAAATCGAGGCGACACTTTTTTCTAAGTCATAAAATGGTTGCGGTTCTGAGAATTGGCTGGTGTTAGGAAGAAAACTAATCAAAGGAACAGACAGTTAGCTGGCAAAATGAAATTGTTTATTTACTGATTATTCTGTGTGAAACCATCACCCAGGGTGATGTAAATCATTAACGAGCTGAATACTGATTTATTGTTATAGTTGGCCATAAAATTATTGAACCGCAAAATAAGTATACAGACAAAAGGTAAAATTGTTTGGATTTGAAGTTAACAACTGACAATTTAAACAGGTAAATAAGCAAATATTACATACAAATCCAACACAAAATTGTATAATACCCATAACAATACATATTTGCAAATCAGGTATCTTGTTTAAAAACATCCCATCTCTCCCCTTGTGCCTTCAAACATTTGATTGATTCACTAGATGAAGAAAATTTAGAAGGTAAAAAAAAATGTCACATTATTATATTACATAATATTTTATTTATTCATATTATTTGAAGTATGGTAAGCTGCCACAGATTTTGCAAACATCTTTTAAAGTGATGACATTGTGGACAAAAATAAGAAGATGCAAAGACATGAAGCTGTGTCCTCATCAGGAGGGTAAATAAACTCATTATGGATCACTTCAGTTTGTTGGTCTTCATGAACAAACAACGACTTCATCACACGTAGCATAAAACAAATTATAAGAGATTTGATTATCTCTCTCAAAGTAAGTAATTTCAAAAACAATTTCCATACAATTGTAATAATTATGCTGGAACAAGCTGCACAATTTGACACATTTAGAAGATGGGTTGAAGTTCAGCCTTCCATTTAATATGAGCCTCATTTATAACCTTTTTGTGGCCAACCTCACATATTCGGTCTAAAGGGGGGAAAAATCCCCTTTTGCTCTTGTGTGCGATGCAAATATATACATTAAAGTGACAAATAGCTCAAAGCAACACTGTCCAATGTTCCCTGTACAGCGAGAAGAGGATGAAAATTTACTTTATTATCTATGATACATGAAGATTGGAGATAGATGAGGCTCGGTGCATTTCAAAAACGTGATTCTGCAACAGCTGCTAATCGTTCTGTTACATGTAGTCAATTTATGGATTGATCTGAGGATTTAATAATAGCATCACCTTACATTTTATTTACTGTTATCTCTCCCTTATCTGTTTCCATGGTGACTGAGAATCACAGTAATAGATGATTACGCTGAAACAAACTGAGGGTAAGAATCTGTTATCATCATCTTCTTCATCAAGCAACAAGTCCCCGGTAATTTCTACGCAAAAGGGGTTTTAATTTTAAAATTGGAGAAAAAAGAGGATTTTATTTTAACTCAGAAACTTGATACACACATGGCCATGCTTTGGTGACGAGCAAAGCATTGCATCTAGGTAGAACAATCAGATTGTACACCAAAACGAAAGAGACCAAGGAGCCAGGCATAATGAGCATACATTTCCTTGAAATGATGTCTATTTTTCCCCACTGCAAATGGTACCGCAATCAAGCTTCATTTAGAGCTTATAATGCCATTTGATGCATTAGCAAGGCATTAGCTGTGTGTAGTGACTTGTTTTTTTTTACTTACTGTCTGATGATCCTGCAACTTCCTGTAAAAATATTACTCCACTCATATGTTACTGGCCCTGCCCTTTTGTGTCATGTAAAGTGACACAAATGAAGTCATTTGTTTTCCCTTCACTGCGTGCAAAACACATTAGATCGATATCAAATTACTCCTCCAGGGTGCCTAACTTTTTTCTTAACATTGAATCTGGAAGTGAACTTCAAAAGGAAACTAAAGACAAACAACTAGCAAAACTGATTGAACAGCAGAATTAACAAAGTTAATATACAAATAGTTTAGTATTCCTACATTTGAACTGCAGTGATCTGCTTTTTGCAAAACATACAGCGAGGCGTGTGACATTGTGCTACTGAAATAAGAGCAAAAAATGCAACTTAGAAATGCATCTTCATTGCCTCAAATAGTCCCTTTCCAGATGGTGCAAATTACGTTTGTCATGCGCATTAATGCACATATGCTGGCTCTCAAGTGTCAGCTCATAACAAGCTGGATTTCGCTGTCATCACCTGAGACAGATTTGTGCCAGCTGTCTGAAATAATAAAATTTGGTTGCAAACAGCATTTTTAATCACCTACATGCCAAAACGTACTGTTCACAACAGCAGCTGTTATAGGATTTAAATTAAATATTTGACATAAGCTATGTTTGTGACCTTGTTTGTTTCTTAAGAACGCTCCAGCCTTCAGAAGTTGGCTTAGACACTCATGGGAGGCATGTGTGACTGTATCACGTTTTTCCAAATACATCAATACATACATTTCTACAAATACTGAAAAAAATAAGTAATATAGCCTAACAAAATGGAAGAAAGGACAATTTAAGAAATATTTATAAAATGCAATACAAAAATGAAATTTCTGGTGAATAATCAATAAGGACACCTCTTCATTTATTCTTACTTAAAATGGCTTAAATCAAACCCAAACATATCACATCAGGTGGGCATGATAAGAACATCATTACTCTGCATTTTGAAAGAGGTTTGCCCTACTGCCATGTTCAAAAGCTCTGAATAATTTTGCAAGGCACTTTACATAGTAGTAATGGACACTTTACATAGTACTAATGGCCAAACAAAAATGTTGTCTTTATTTATACAGAGTTTGGGGTCATTTCACCCTGATAATGTCGAAACCAGATGTTTAAATACACTAAATAAGAAGACACATATCTTTTTCTTCACTGTCTGATGTTGAATCAAATCAATTTTCCTTGTTTTAAGTTAATTAAAATTACCTAAGTGAAGTCATTTCCATTTGCTAAAAATCAAACATTGTAGCGCTTCTCCGAAGGATATCTACATTTTTATTTCGAATTTACTTTAAAGATAAAAAATTGGCTTTACAGTAAAATACATAATAGACCTCTTATTTCCCAGGGGCTCTAAACGCAACAAAACAATCTGGCTTCATATTGGCCGCATTGTGATTGATCAGTGTCTTATGCATAACTCGAGTAAATACAGAGGACAGCTGAGTTTGTGTTCAGAGTCATAAACTACATAAAATTAAATCACAAATAAATTTGCTTTCTGCAGTTGAACATACTGTAATTTTACAATGTTACCATTTTGATTTTTAGTTGATCCCACAAACACACACACACACACACACACACACACACACACACACACACACACACACACACACACACACACAAGGAGATTCAGAGGGACGTTTTCGCTGAATAACTGGCATAAAAAAAGAAAACCTATGATCCACACCACACAGCATAAAATGGTGCTGCGGTCATGACCAAGAACTGAACAGAATAAAAATCAAATAACTCAACTAAAGTCCTACAAAACATTTTTGAAATGCCATCAGAAAGCCTGCAGATTTATCAACCAAGGCCAATTTCAAAACTGGAAGAATGTTTAGCTGCACTGAGTAGACAAATGAAGAAATGACGGATGAATCGAGACCGATTCGCAGTTCTGTGTCTCGGCATCTAACATTTTGAGTAGATGTACAGGTGCATCTATGTGAACATTATTTCTGTAATTAAATCAAAAAGGTGAAAATTATGAAATGAAGATACATTTTCTACACAGTGACTTATTTTAGTTGAATATTGGTTATTATTGTTTACAGGTAACAAATGCCCCAAAATAAACTTTTTCAAAGCAAGAAAAAAATAAATAGGTGTTAATGTTCTATGTATAAGTTCATGTATTGTATAGTTTTTACATAATACACTGTTGAGGCTCATTTTGCATTGATTGCTGCATCAATGTGACGTTGCATGGAGGTGTGTGGCCCATAGAGGTGCGGAGGGGTTTGGGAAGCCCCGCCTGCTTTTAGCAACCTTCAGCTTGTCTCATCTTTGTCCTGATAATACTTAGCAGCTTCCTTGTGGGGTTTTACACCATGAGATAACAGGCATTAAAACAGGTGTATTGCTACTTTTGTCAGTGTGGGGAATACTAAATCTTGATTGAAAACCCAATTAACATTTCTGTCTGTAGACGAAGGCCCTTAACAAAAAGGATCAACACCAAAATCATTACCTGCTGTGGAAACCTGGATTTTGAAAGTTACACTTTTCATAACATACTGAAAGTAGTTGAAGGATGAATTCTTGTTTGTTTTAGCCATTGTGTCTGTTACAGAGCTTCATCCTCACAGCTTTTTGAAGCTCAGCAAACGCTCTACTTCTGGCAAGAAAGAAAAGATCAAATGTTCCGACGTGTCCCGAGTTTTACATCCACCGATGTCACCGGGAAGGGGCGTAGAAAACTCCCAATACAGCTTAATTTCAAAGTAGATTAAACAACAGGATATAAATTTAGATGCACTTGAGTATTACTTGCACCACTTAGTTTCCAAGGTAACTGCAAGGGTATATTTAGAGCACAAAACTGAGAAAAAAGAAAAAAGTGTTAATAATCTTCATGAAGCAATTACAATTAGTCAAAGTTAAATAGTAAAGATCAAAACACCTCATCTGTTTACAGTTGAAGGTGAGAGAATGCTCAAGAACAACCACCCAGCTCATTCAGCTCCACTTCTGACACTTGCGTCATTCAGTATTTAGTGGCATTACTGATTCATATGGTGCAGTAGAGGTTGCACTTGAGCTACTCATCAAGGGAGGTTCAGGGAAAATACAGACGTCAATGAAAAAAAAAAGTATTTCTGTGCTGGTTTTACATATTAAGCTTCTGGGCAGCAACAACTTCAGGTGCCATCATACGCAGCTTGAACTTGTTGTAAACATGCCCATTTGTAATCTGGACAATGAGATAGCTTTTTGACATTTTTTATTATGAGTTGTTAGGTAGCAGATACAACAACCAAATCCTTGACAATTATCATAATGACAGTTTAAGGAGATAGCAGAAAAAGTCTGCTGATACATTGTAAAATCTCTTCTTTTTGGCTTTTCTCAGGACCTTTTAAAGATATTACAAACAATAAAAAATTTATTATAAAAAAAACACCAGAAACTGGCAACATTCTCAATTTTGTTCTTATTGTTCAGATGAATAAATTCTTGGGCTAACCTATACCAAAAAGCCTGGAAGTCATACATCTTTGCTGTCTTGAAGTAGAAAACAACTTTAAAACATGATGCTCAAGTCAAAATCCAGACAAAGAATAATATCAAAAGACACATTTGAACAGAGGTTAAGAACTTTTACTTAAATATGAAAACTAATTAATGAATTAAATCAAACCAAGTTGATGACAAAAATCTGTCAACTTTGGCAGCATTATGACCAAATCATCTACAGTAAAAACAAAAATGGCATTTGGTAGTTTTTCCTCAACCAAATCTTTTCCAAAATAAACTGCTTGGTTTGCAAAAGCTACCTCTGTTTCCACAAATGAATATCAGACTAATAATATAAAAAAGCATTGCAACGCAGCTCTATGCTGGGCCACACACACAAAACAAAAGATTTAATTGGTAGCAGGAAACAGATTTGTTAAGAAATTTAGAGTGAAGAGAATATTCATGTTTTGAGAAAATTAAAAAAGTCAAATGAGAAATAGTTTAATGACACAAGCTTACTGCTTCTTAACTTCAGTGTCAACAGTAATATTGCAAATTCTGACTTTAACTAATTGTAAAACTGGAGTTTGTGATGTTTGTTACAATTATTGTGTCTTAAGATTGCCAACTTGTGTTTATAAAAAAAATATGGTTTGTAACACTATTGAAAAGTACTGATCTGTTACAGCAGAAATGCTTATCAGCCACTGCAGAGGTGCAAAGTACATCTTCTGTGAAAAATCTGCTGTGAAGGTTAACATGAGAATGTTATATCAAATAAATATAAAGACTCAATGAAATGACTGGGAAATATCTTTGAAGCAATTTTACAAGGATCTGGTTTTGGTTTTTATTCATTTTCTTAAAAAACTAGAGTACAAAGATGAGGCATGTTGTTGCCTGGCATTAATTCTCACTTGATGCAAAAGCTCAGATACTGTCACCTTTTTTTCTGTTACCAAATGGTCTGAAAGCTGTTACACATTTCAGTTCAAAGACAAACCACTTCACTGCTTCACTAGGCAACAAACTCAGATATGTGTGCAGTATTGTGTTCACAATAAAAAAAATGAAATTTTCATTATAAAATACAATTTTTTTTCCATGATCGTTCAAAAGCTACCTCCGTAGAGCTATCCGGAGTTTAGCAGATCGTCCACGAGGATTCTCTCTCATGTCAACTTTTTCTGGACTGACCACTTTTCTTTTTACAGGAAACCAGTGAGAACTTTTGTTACATTCACTGTTCTCATCCACCAGTTTTTTCTTCCTGCTACCTTGCTTGTTTTGGCTAAAGTGGTATCGATCCAAGTTAGACAAGTCGTGCCCCTGCAGGAAACGTTTGACCAGTCTGTCCTCCAACGAATGAAACGTGATCACGCAGAGCCTTCCTCCGGGTTTCAGCGCGGACTGGGCCACGCAGAGGCCCTTGTGCAATTCATTCAACTCATCGTTCACAAAGATCCGCAGGGCCTGGAATGTCTTAGTTGCAATGTGGGCACGGCGTTGAAGACGGTCTTTACGTGCGTAGAGGTCGCTGGGAGGAAAAGCTCCTAAAAAACACATAATAATAATAAAACAGTCAAAATAAGTCCATTTAGTATCAGATGGATGTGAGGAGTTTGAAGGGTTTTCTTAGTGCTGTAATTTAGGACCAATTTAATCAGTTAAGACATGCCAAGAGTTTGGGAATCACTTTGTTGGTGTTAATTTTTGTTTTCTATTATGCGTTAAAAAAGATTCTCTCAAAGGTCAGATATTAGCGTATTTCTGAGCAAAGAAATATAAAGATCTTGAAAGTACAGAAACAGTTAAACCACAATCATTTTCCCCATTATATTTCAAAACAGACAAGCAATTTTAAAACACACTATTCTGATAGAAACAATCTTTGAATGATGTTCTTCAGACCAGATATATTGCTTAGATCCTGTCTCTTTCAAACGCTGCGAACAGATAATTTTCTTTAAAAAAAAAAACTTTCTAAAGGAAATATTCTATAGCTGCTTACTGGAAAAACAAAAAAAGCATACAGTAAACAGTTCTGCTGCAAAGATTCTGCAGGAAAAGAGAGTGAGCATCATAAGACGAAACAGGCACAGAATATTTTTCCTGACCCTCCAACAACAGTTTCTCTCTTGGAAGCAATTTTCTGATCCATGATTATGACCATAACGGCTTCTTTAAGAAAAGGAACAACCAAAATGTGAGTTGATTATAGAGCATAATCAAAGAGTAAACACCCACACTACTGAGGCATTTGAGAGTGTCAAACTCTTTACAAGTAGCCTAAAACAGAGACTTACTAGAGGCGTGAATAATTACTACATCACTCATGAATAAAATGGAAGTGCCGAGCCCATGTGTCACAGTAGCCAAAGCAACACTCCTGGTTAAACCTGTAGCAGAAATGATCTGAAAGCTGTTATATTCTTTTGATTTTTTTTTTCACAAGCAATCTTTGGTCATTGGAATGAACAACAAGCAAACAGGACAAGTCACAAACATTTCAAAAACCTGGTGCTGGTTTGCTATGTTTCCAAGGGAGTGCTCTGAGAAAATGTTACTCCTAACTTTTCACTGCATTGAAGCCTAAGTTTTATCTTCCAAACATAACATCAATGCATTGCTCAGCAATGTTTCGCTGTGCTATTGCATTGAGCTACAAGCCCAAACACAACACAAAAGGGAAAGTCTGAAAAGTGACGATATAGCCCTTTTAAGTATTTTTCATAGATTAAACTGATTAAAGCAGAAGTAACAGGCTACATGTGCCCAAAAATTACAATTTACTTTAACTGTCTGTTACATTTTATTCTTTAAGTTAAGGGGCCTCTTTTGTGCTTAAATCATTCAAAGGCTATTGGTAAATGGCCAAAAACCAGGAAAGAGAAGATCTTATTGTTCTGCAGAGACTTGTCATTCCAAAACAAGTTCATGTCCAAAGAAAGCTTTGAAAGACCCTCAGGGAGTCTTGGAAACTATTGCTCAAGAGCATTTAAAAAAATTACAAGACAATCTGGCTCTTTTGAAACAAAATATAAAGAAATGACAGATGGGTAAATACGTCTGCTCAGTACTGTATGTACACCATTCTTTCACTGAAAAAAAACAACACAAATAACAGCTTGATTTATATCATTAACACAAGACTGATCGGTTCAGAGAAAATACGTCACAGCAATAAAAAAACAGCTTATTAAAGGATATAAACAAGCCAAAGTTAGGAGTGAAGAGGGAGCTGCAGTTGGACTGAGCGGCAGGTCCATTAGAGGCACTGTGTGGAGCAGATGGAGGGTGGAGATGGTGTTGTTATTGCTTATGTGTCACTAATTATGTGTCACTGTCACATTCAAGTTAAACTGTAGAATAATATAATTTGTCCTCCTGTTCGCAACAAAAAAAATGTAAAGATGTAAAGAATTTCGCAGTTTTCATCTCCAACTAGAACAGTCACAGAAAGGAGATGTTTTCATGCAAGTTTTGAAGTCAAAACTAAAGAAAGTAAGAAATGTGTAAAGTTAATCTTGACCAACCCATGACAACCACACAGAAAACAAAAGAACAATTAGGCACTTACACAGATCCAAAGAGATAGAGCAACAAATAGAGAAGTGAGTGATGTGGCATTTCTCTCCTCCTGCACTGAACAGTGTGACTCACACTGCAATCAATACAATGCCTGCACAGTAAGGACCAGCTCTGGTCTAGCTTAACCAAGCCATGCACTCTTTCTCTAATTCACATTTGAAAGGTCCTGCAGGCAGCTCTATGGTGGTAGGAAGAGATTACAAAAAGAGGAAATCTGCTGGTTAAGAATGAACCAAAACACGCTGAGCGTGTAACATGGAACTGCAGAATAAACCTCACACAGCTCTGTTTGTTCAGGTTTATGCCTGTAGGTGGTTGGAATAGTTAATGTTTTGACCAAGCCACAAAAGGGAATGTGTTCTTTGATGCTACAGTAGTATATGTCAAAATATGATTTATTTTTTCTGTCTTTGAACAAAAATTAAGGTTGAACTCGGCTCTGCACAAAATTAAATCAAGAGAAATGCATTTTTTAATCTATTTTTTAATCAACAGATATTAAGTAATTCGCCCACCAGGTAAAATAAAGCAAGAATTTGGCATGAACCAAATTCAGCATTGGAGGAAACAAACATTTTTTACCAACTGTGAAGCATAACCATGTGTAATAGTTTGGGGATACCAAGCTGCAAAAGGGCCTAGCTAGCTCACCGTCATAGAATCCACCATAAGTATGTATAAACACATAGCAGAACTAAATCCTTTAACCTGACAATGACCCAAAACACATGATTAAATCTCCCAAGAGTTAGGTGAAAATTAAGGAAATATTAGTTCTGGGCAAAGTCAAAGTCCAGATTTTGATCTCACTGAAATGCAGTTGGGTAACTTGCAACAAGCTATCCATGCACACTCACATTCAATAAATTAGAATATGCATTTTAATACATTTTGCTTGTCAGATTAAAAGTACCTTATGAAAATAACCATCATTTAACATGCTATTTGTCAAATCAATATTTCTGTAAAAATGCTTTTCTTAAGTGCTCTGTTCCCATAAGAGGTAAGCCGAAATAGTTATCATCATGGTTAAAATGACTTGAAAACATCCGTCTGGGTGAAATTTGTCTATTTTGTGTGTTTCTCTGAGCAAATGAAGGTATTAAAACTAATGAACAGAAACAGCATAACCTTCAAATTCACCTTGAAGCAAAGGTTAGCTGAACAAATCCATAACCAGCACCAAACAAAAGGCTTACTAGAGTAGCCCAACTAACTGTCATTTTCAAAATGATTTCAAATATTTTCAGTGTGTCTATACACCAATTTAACTTAACCAAGATTTAATTTAAAAAGTGTGGTAAAATATCCAGTTCGAATGAAATCTGGAGTTTGTTCATGAAATCACCTTAACTTCAGTAGAGGTGTATGTATATATTTCCGTCTGGATACTTAATTTTGACTTTGCATGGATTATAGTAATAAAAAAACACTCCATAAAGTTACAATTTCTGCAGCTAACTCTCATTTTCAAAGTCATTGAGGTCAGTTGTTGTATTTGATTGTGCCTCTTCTACGTGGTGGAAAAGTATAGCTTTAAAAAACCAGGACACCACAAAATTATTTACATTTATACTAAATAATATACTGTGTGCTTGTGTGCAAAAAAATAGTTTCTATATGTTAGAATCATCAGAATAAAGAAGCAAACAAGGCTACTAGTCTGAAATGTGTGGAGGACAAAGGCAGGTCAATACCATCAGCCCATTGCTGATAAGACTGTTGGAGGCTTTGGCACCAGCATGTCTGTATGTATATCATTCATCATCCCCCTTGATGTGAGCCACTGGTTCTGTGGAAAATAACCATATTTCTCTAAAATGTTCCTATTTCTCTGCTCTGATGATGTTAGTGTAAGGCAGATGTGTGCTTTACTGCACACTAAAGGTTGATTTGTAATAATACAGAAGCGCAGCACCACTTCCTTTGAAATCTTCAGTTTGAAACTTGGCAGGATGTTATAATATTAGCAAATTATATCAAACATAACATTTACACTTAAAATTAATGTTGCTCAGAGGAAGAAAAACATTAAAAAACTTCCGTGCCAATCATTTTTTTAGTAACTGCCTCATTCAAAATTAATAGACGTGTCCAAAGGTTTGACTGACAGAATTTAGACCACAGATAAATCATTGGAAACCCCCTGAGGTCTGGAACTGCTCTCCTGCCAGCATCTGGAATCATTAACTGTCCAAAAAAAGGGAAAAAAAAGATGTAAACCCAGTTTTTCTGCATCAGTGCATTATGTTGTAGGTCAAAGCCTAAGTAAGAATTTATAGAGACAATAAAACAGAAAAGCAAGACCTAGAGTCTGAATTCACCTGTTCACCTTATTATGCTTGAATGTGCACATTTGAGAGTGTGATTAATACTTTACGTGAATTTTTTAACTTAACAAGGCTGGGTTTTTTTTACGTAAAAGAACGGGAACAAAGCATGCATTCTGGCAACAACATTGAGTAGTGTTGATGCCAGAATGAAAACCGTTGCTGCAAAGTGTTTACATGCTGAAAATATTCACTTGTTTATGCACTATGAACCTCATTAAATCGCACCTCACGTTTTATGTTGTAATTTACATTTACAACTTGGACATGTTTAACAGTCTTGCTCTGGTAGTGAAAGTTTTTACATGCATTTTTTTGAATCATTCAGTGCAGAACAAAATGGGCTGTATCTCCTTATGCCTACTGGATCAAGTAGTTTGTTAAACATGCTGTGCAGGTTTTTTGTTGTTGTTTTTGATGTTTAAGATCAAACATCAGTGTCTCAGAGTGACACTGATGCATACGTCGCTCTGTTCAGTAATCTGTGTGTGGTGGTTGTGTTAATAAAACGTCAGCCTTTTCTGCTCACTTTAAACTTATATTAAAAAGTTGATAACTCCTGATTAGGTGAAAGCTTATGTTTTTTGTTGTCACTCATGGAATCAGCCACAGTACAGGGCATTCAGAAGAGATACTTTTTTGCCTGAGGAAAAACTCTTATGCAATAATTTTTTTAAACTAGTTATGGTTCATTGCAACAAAGCTAAAATTACTAAAAAAGTAGCCTGGTAAAAACCAACCCTTTGTTCTATGCTTTGCTTCATACAAAGGGTCTGGACCCTTGGCTATTGATAAATGTTTGCTTACTGGAGGGGTGGAAGTTTTAAAGTAATTGCATCTGATTTTACATTTTACCCAGTCGCTTCGATTTGGTGGTAATGTATGTGCGCCAACTTGATTATGAAGGAAGCTACACTATGAAGCTTACCAGAAATTGAATGCGTTGTAATCAACCATCCCCCATTTTACACAGAGAAGTGGGTTCAGGGTGGCAATGTGTGCACCTTGGGGTGAGGTTTTGGTGGTGGGATGGGTGTGTGGTGGTTGACAGTGACTGAGGCAGCAATGGTCTGTGGATTGCTGGGTTGTCTAGCGTGATAAATATGAATATATAATGTAAATCTGAAAGCGTGTTTCTTTTTTTCTTTAACCCCCCCGGGGGGCGGGGCGCGCCGGGGGGGGGGGGGGGGGGCGGGGGGGGGGGCGGGGGGGGGGGGGGGGCGGGCGGGGGGGGGCGGGGGGGGGGGGGGGGGGGGGGGGGGGGGGGGGGGGGGGGG
>CAEGAF010099860.1:0-21165 GCA_903067075.1 Micropoecilia bifurca
GCATCATTAATAGTCCTACAGCGACTGAGGACCCAATATTAACATGCAGTTGCCTGTGAACCGGAAGCCGGGAGTGTCTCACAAGTGCTAAAACGGAAGTGCCTGGCATATACCCCATTGGTAAAAACGGTGAGCTTTGCTGAAATAATTAAAGACAAAAGTTCAAATCCATGCTGAGAGTGGAGCTCCTTCAATCAGTGTTCCTCCGCAGCTCTGATTGGCTAAGCAATGTAACGTGATCCTCTGCAGCAAGTGATGGCAAAGCGGGGCGTCATCATGATTTTACACAAGTGTCTTTACCTCTGGCAGAGGCTCCGCTGAACCCCTGAGACCGACTCACCGAACCCAGGTTAAGAACCACTGGTCTATATACTTTAATCTACCCTCACAGTTTTTAAACCGATCTCCTGCTCACTCTTTGCTGGTTCTTCCTGTTATTTTCCCAGTTTCTTCCCTGTGTTCCCTGCTGCCTTTTTCCTTGGATTTTGGTTTTTGTTCTGCTCTGTCTCCCTGTGTTCCCTGTGGGTTTTTTTTCCTGCAAGTTTATGACAAATGTGGTGTGCATTTGTTTTCGCTATCTTGAGTCTATGCTTTTAAAGAACAATTCACCACAATTAAAATTTCTGTAAGTGTTTTGGAGTCACACACAAAAACAAACTTCCTGTAAACTTACTTAGAAATTTCTTTGATTGTTGCTGATTAACAGCAAACACGGAAGAATAATAGCCTCACAAGATCAAAACAAGTATAACTTTTTTTTAATCCCAGAAAACATAAAAAACCCCAATGATTTTTAAAAATGTAATATCTTATAAAAATCCCACCATTTAGCTCTGACTTTAATTTCATGTGAACACTTATTTGCATTGTGGTGTTTGTTATGCAAGATGGGATAGAGATTTGTTCATAGACAGTAAACTGATGGAAATGCTGCTTTTAGTTTTGCCCTTATCTGGAATGCAGCTGACTTGACTGTAATTACGAGCCAACAAAAGGGGACGAACATTCCCAGAGTTAATAATTTCTTGGCGTTATCATGGTTATAGGTAATGTGAGGGCAGTTCTTTCAGTTGTTGCTCTGTCCACACAGTCTGTACGGGTGAAAATACACCCATTGCACCTGCTTGTGTCTCTAATTTGTACAGAAAACCTGGTGGATCTCAACTTTTGCAGTCACTCTCCTGGGCTGGGAACTTTATGTAGAGGTGATCCAGTTTGGTAAATGATTCTAACTCTGGTTCTGTAGAAGTTATGTCATTTTCTACTGCACAATGTTTGTATGTATGTTTTTACTTTTAGTTTCCGGTCTTTATTATGCAAACAAAGGAAGTGTGTTTTTATAGTGTGAAGTCAGTGAATGAAATGTGTTTATATATATATATAAAGTTAATACACATTTAGAAGATGGTGGTGCTTTTTTTCTAAGACATAGGAAGCAGATGATGCCTTTACAGTATTTAGATCTGTGGTGGTTCTGGTTTATATATTATGTAAACACTGAGACCTATCTCCTGTTGTCATGTTATGTCTCATGGTGTGAGATTTTTGTGTGGCACTAAATTCTAATTTAATTGCTCTATGCATTTTCATACTCCTGCATGTTTCTGCTCACACTAAGTGTTACACAAGCTGTCTGAGAGCAACTTTGACTCACTCGCTGTCCTTTGTTTACTCCATCAGTCAATGTGGGAGCCCTTTCATTTTGATTGAATGTAAACCCAGTCAATGGAGCTCCTGAGAGGAGAAAATCATTTACTTTGTCTTGAAAGAGAGTGAAAAGGTAGCCTTTAGATGTAGAGAAATTAGGTTTGCTGCAGCTGTGCTTCCAGCAAGTTGAAAGGATGTTTTCTTTCTTTTTCTTTTTTTTAAAGAGTTGATTGAAGAGATTTTGTTGTAGTACATTTACACCACGTTGTAGTACACCATTAAGCTATGGTGAGAATATTACTTTCTCAAATTAGTACATCTTTAAAGAGTCTGAAACTCTCCTGCATTATAGCACTCATATCTTATCTCTTATCTTGAATAATTGTGTACAGTAATCTGAATTTTTATTTAAAGGGAAAACTACACCTCTAATTTGGATAAATTCAACATGGACATAAATATCACATTCATTTGAGTTTTCCTTTGAAATATGTTTTCAATTTGTTGGAATACTCTTTAGTCAAAAATCTCTCCATGACTGAGTTGATTTCTTAATGTGTGGCGTTTTCAGGACTTGCTTTGGGACCGGATCCAGATATTAGAGTGGTGATATTTATTCATATTTCACTTTGTATGTATAATTCTGGACCTCTGTAGAATGAATGTTAAATTGAACATTGTTAGCCCAACCACTGAAGTCGCCTGTTAAATCATTTCTCAGAAACAAAAACAACAGGCCAATGTAAAAACTACATTAAGTTCTTGATGACTGTATGTAAACTAGTTAAAATGTGATACAGCATTTTTTTTTATAAAAAAAAAATCATCAGTTTAATATAAAACATAAAAATCATGTAAAGTGTATAGGAAATTGGTCACTTTGCACTTGTGTTTTAAAGCACATGGATTTTCTTTCCAGCAGCATCATGATGACGGAGTGAATACTGGGTTTAGGGGGAATGCTGACGTCAACACTCCTGACTTTTGATGGTTTCCACTTCATGTTAAACAAACATTAGCCAACATGTTGCCTCAGGTTGTTTCAGCATTTAACTTATGGCTGGTATTCTTCTTGAAATGTAGGCTAGTCTTACATTATGAACATTGTTTTTCATCAAACAATAATAACTTATGGCTGCTCATGTATCATGAGCTTATAACTTCTCTGCATTGCAGCAGAGGGTTTCTGGTCATGACCGAAGTTCAAAGTCTCACTTGTTATGTAATATAATTTCAACAGGGATGTAAATGAGTGTGTCTAAATACAATTTGGTACACAAGAGGATTCCAGGAGTAACAAGTGATTCCTAAATGCAGATTTTCAGGAATGTTTTGTATTAATTTCCTCTGCAACAAGTATAAGAAATAAATTGGGTTTTACAAACTGAGGCAATAGCTGTTGAAATATACTGAGGCATTTCAATAACTTAGTTTAATCAAAAAGTTAATTTTAGACTGAGTCACTGACAGCTGTGCCAGAATGTATCAATAAAACCCAAAACTATTAAAATATAAATAAATTCTTAAAATTAAATAATATTCAGTCCCTAAAGGATTTTGTGATTGTTTTTGTGGGGGTTTTTTGCAATAAAAATCAAAGCATTTGTGGTACTAATTTAGAAATAACTTGATTATAAGTTGATATCAAGTAAATCTTAAGGAGCTGCTTAGTAGAAGTAAGAAAAGTAAAAAGTCACTTAGATCCAAAAATCTGCAATAAACTCACTATTATGTATTAGCGCGAAAAAGTGCAGGGATTCATTGGTTTGTGTGAACTTCCATGATAATTCGCAAGAAACGGGAAGCAGTAAACAGATAAAAACTGCTTTGATTTGATTGATCAAATGACATTTAAGCTTCCCCTTTATCTTGATAATTCTATTTATGTGTCACGTTAGAGTCTAGAGGGCCACATAAAAAGCTATGGCGGGCTGGATTTGGCCCCTCGGCCTTCGGTTTGACACTTGTGTCCTAGATGTTTACAAATCAAAGCCTCCAAAACTGTTGAGAAGATCCTCAAAGTGCTGACAGCAGTGGGACTTTGTTCTTCAAAAGCCACACACAAACATATCCAGGAAATGAGCTGCAACTGGTGTCTTATGCGAATCTGACTTGAAAGTCAGAAGTGTCTTATCTTCCATTAGAGCAGCATCTCTGTGTTAAAAATCCCTTTTTATTCAAATGAATGCTTAAAATATCTTACTCTGTGTGTACTGAATCTATATAATAAATTAAAGAAAGAAACATTCTTTCACCAACATAGTTAATCACTGAAATCAACTTGTAAATTGCGGACAGGTCGGCTTCCACTGTTCAGCGTTGGAGTGTTGTTGCACTTAAAGCCACTAGGGGGCACAGTCACTCTGTTATCCAATGTGCTGGACATCCGTGGACTTTCCACACTGTTGCTGACAAAATCTTTAATTTTCTTTTATTTGAAGGTTAGAAATAGGCAGTGATTCATGCTGTAGTCTGATTGGGTTTTATCTCTTATTTGAATCTCATTAAAACTTTACACGGAGGTCACTAACTCAGGATTCCATAATCCTGAGCAGCTTTCTGCAAGCTTCTGCACAGTCACTTCCTTTGCAACAGATGTTTCCATCAGCAGCTTGCACAAAAAATAAAGGGAGAAAAAAAAACAAATCTTACTTCCCCAATCGTTGTTGTGAAATGACCCCAGCGCCACCGTGGGTGTTCCCCAGCAGCGACGTTTCTCATATGATGTATTGTGACCTTCTCGTTTTAGGTTGCTGAAACTCCATCATGGACAAGCAGGACAGCCAAGCTGACCACAAAATGAACGACTCACAGAAAACCCCTGAAAAGGTGAGCCTGATACAGGTGGAAGTTATTTTTTCTGATAAGCGCCAAATGACCTGAAATGGTAATTCTTTTCCCCCCAAAGAATTATGTTCCACTGCTCGATTATTGATGGACTCCAAACATGGCACCTAAAGCGCTATGTAGGTCACTGTTGCTGTTGTTATCTTTTAGGTGTGTCGCCAACCTACTCTGACATGCGCTGTGTGAGACATTTGTATGTTTCTGTGTTGTACTACACTTTTGATATTTTGGACCCATATTTTTGCCCTGATTTTGCTCTTTATATGTTGAACAGATTTGCCCCACTATCATAAAAATAAATTTTTTTATGATGACTTGTATTAATATTCACAAATGAGATTATATTGTTGCTATGGTAAAATGCATTTCTTCTTCAGGCAAATTAAATCACACTTCCAGGAGACTTGTTTATTATTCTCTTTATGACCATCTGCGTTTGTTCATTAATACTGTTGCTATTCATAAGGGCGCTCTTCATCTTAGCCTCCAAAACTTGTGACATCTATAAGTATTAAAGCTTTGATCTAGGAGCACATCCTGTGATTTTTTTTCATTGCTCATAAATTCCTCCAAGGACGTTGGTGAGTGGAGCTGTTAAGCTATCTGAAAAGTTTACACACCATGTTGAAATGTCAGGTTTTTGTAGCTTAAAAAGATGAGATTGAAATAAATAAGAAGTTTGGTGTGTTATTTTGCCTTGCAGTCCATCTGAACAAAATGGACACATTTGAGAGAAAAACATGAGAAATAGAAACCATTCATGAAACCTGATCAGATGAATGTGAGCACCCTTTGTTAAGTTAACTTGGTTCATGATATTTTAATTAAAATTCACCTTTCAACTCCTTTGGTTGCCCTCTAAGCACTGTAAGTATCTCACAGTTCAATTTTTGGTATTCTATCCATCCATCGAGCCATCTACCACGGATTCAAGGCGACTTTATTTATTAGCTCCATTATTACAGAAGGCAATCAATCCAAGTCGCCCTGAAGGACACCAAAGGCAAAGAGAAGACATTTCTTGAAACAGTCAGATGTCAAACCATTAAAAGCATTGTGTAAAAGTATTAAATATTAAAATAAATATTTAAATGCAATATTTTAGATCAAAATCTAATTTTCAGTCTCATATTATCTAACTGTTCAGTTGTCAGATTGTTTGATTGCTGTAAACAAAGGCCTTTTAAATCTTGATTTAGAGGAACATCTCCGTACATCTCAGGCTTTTTGTTCCAGAGATGAGGTCTATCAAAACTTAATGCCACTTCACCTAGTTTAATTTCAGTCCTGAGGTTTCTAAAGGTGTAAGGAGGATACTTCATATTTGACAAACAAATCAGAAACCTGTTAAGTTCTAGGCCACTGACCGCTTTATAGGTCAATACATACATTTTTCAAAACTGCAAACTGCCATTGTAGTGAACTGATGTCCATTAACTTGATGAACTATTTGTAACTTGCTGTTGAAGGTCATGTCTGCAGTTGGCACTATGTAATGACACATTAAAATACAGTAGCGACAAGTCTAACACCAACACTCACCTATTTTAGAAAATGGCCTTTGAAAAACTGTCCACTTCACACGAAAAGGATTATTTTTTTCCAATTTAAAGAGAGATTACAAGCGAAATGGGCATCACAAATTCTGACTTCAACTTATATCTCTCATAACATCCAGATACCCTTGAAACAAATTCAATACGTATTAAAAAAATTATCCAGTTACAGGAATTGCTAAGGTTAAACCTTATTGATGCACAAAAACCCATGTTTTCCTCCCCTGGCGAATAACAATGTACTTGAACAAAAGACCAAATTTCTCTGCTTTTTTAATGCTACTGCATATTAATGAAATTGAAGGCTTTATTCAAATCTTAAGTGAACACCTATAAATATGGCATGGGCTTTACTTCCATTGGATTAAATTAGGTTCATTTTGCCAAAGGACTGTTATCAGAAACCAGTTCACTGAAAAGCTACATAGTTGTTGTGAAGAAGGATATACATTTTTTGAAAAAAACCCAAGCACAAAAAGCAACATAAATGAGTTGCTTTTTGGTCATCTTCCTGACCTCAGGAAACACAATTCCAGACTGAGATAAACCCAATGGGAAGGCGAACTGGTTAACACGGGGAAAACAGGGGCAAAACAGCATGAGCACAGACGGTGAGTGTAGCAGGAAGGTCGATGAAGCGCCTGATAAATGATTAATAGAACCGATGAATAAATACACCGAACAGGAGTAATATAACCACTGACTAGTGGCGCGAATAACAATCATCATCTCTTCTCATCCCACCTGTTCTAAGGTGGCATATATTAGGCAGGAAGTTGACATCATGTCATCAAAGTGTTAGATTCAGGAAAAATTGTCAGACACAACGATTTGAGTGGGCTTAACAAACTGTGGCAGGTGGATGTTTGGGTCATCCACCTGCCACATGTGGATGTCCAAAGAAGAAACTGTGAACTGGTGAAAGGAGGGTCATGGGGGGGGTCAAGGCTATTTGATAAGAGGAGCGAGGAGAAGGTTTGAGCTAACCAACAAATTACTGTAGTTGAAATTGCAACTGAACTTATTGCTAGTTCTGCTGGAGAAGTGTCAATACACACTGCAGAACAGTTTACTATGTATGTGAGTGTATAAAACCAGACCAATCAGACTCGTACTGGTCATAATGTTATGCCTGATCAGAGTGTATGAGAATAAAATGCAATAAAACATGTACAGCATACAACACATGATCCTTATTTAAAAATTCTGGTTTTACTTTACGTGGGTCATTTAATGACCTTTTAAGTTAAAATATAAGTAGTTTTTGTGTGAAACTATCCATAAGCCATTGATTATTCCATGTACGCATGTGCTCTTTGGTTTAATTTATTTTCAGTGCCCAACAGTGCATAGAGTATGTCATTGTGTTGTTTGCTTTGCAGTGTGCACCCATTTCCCGCAGCTCTAATTACCATACTTCATTCTAGCAGGCTCAGTTTCACCATCCCTTTGGCCTGTCTGTGCAGAATCCAGACCCTTCCTTTAATATTGCTAAGAACTCAACGACCTTGTAATTACACCGATGACCCAGCATTCTAATAAACACTGCCATGAATTATAGGATTGAAATTTAAACTGAGAGCATTTCTGAGACAACATGTATGCAAATAGCAACGATGAACTGGTCCAGACTTGTGGTGAGAGACCAATAAAAGCTCTTCCTACCAGAATCATGTAATTAATTGCATGAAGAATTAAAACAAACTCAATTATTTCCATTGGCATAATTTATTGTTTCTCCTTTTTTCTCTTTCTACCAAAAACTGGAGGATAAAATCTTCAGTTTGGTGCTTTAGTCTCAACCACCCCTGTTTTGAAGGACAATTTTGTTTACAAAGACTTCAAAATTCATTTTATTTGTTGTTTTGTTTATTTATTTTGGATATTTAAAATGTCCCCCAGTCCCAGTGATAAATGTTGATTTAAATTTAAAGTTTACTGATCTTTGAGAATATACTCTTTCACTATCATTTTGTCATTATTTTTACACCACTTGAAAAGGATCTCAAAACAACAATATTATTGATTATCACAATAACTTCTGGAACAATTTATCGTCCAGCAAAATTGATCGTGACAGGCATATGAATCTATTTGCTAAGAAGTTAAACATACTAACGAGCAATTTAGACAATTTGTGACCTTTGAAACAAAACAGTGGATGAGTGTTATAAAATCAGCTTTACTTAAAAACTCCCCTCTCCACAGTGCTGAATATCTGCACATCGACCCCATGTGTAAAGGATTGTTCGAGGAACTAACAATGTGGAATCCCACTTGCAGTGGTAATAAGTGGGTAAAGAATGGGCTGTACTGGCAGTAATCACAGCCACAGCAGCTGTTCATCTACAGTAGCACAATGCACAGTGAGATTCTTGGTCAGTCCTGCTCTAAAAAGCATATAATTTCTTTTGGCCTGCCACTGAGTCTGACAACGCAAATAGAAATTTTTGTTTCAAGACAATTGACTTAAAGGAAAATTGCATACCATCAACTTCTCCTTTGACATTTAGATTTCTGAGCTCTGATGGAAAATGGTCAGATCAAACTGTAAACAGAAACTCATGTATGGAAATACTGTAATTGTTTCTTGGAATATTAATGTTTATTGTGGCATGGCGAAAAGAGTCGTATGTGGTCGTACAGCTGATATGCAGCTGTACGACCACATAAGATTTTAAGAAAATTACACTTGTAAATTTCTCATTAACTTTCTGTTTTGTTTCTTTAAAATCTTTTTTTCAAATTTGTGTATGACTTAAACAAATGTGGACAAAATTGTTGGTACCCCACTGTGGTCAGTGAAATATTTTGAAAAGTAATGATATATGTTTTTTTTCTCCAAAAACTAACTAATCAGGCATTTCTTATGAAACTGAATTGTTCTTTAAAAATCTATTGAAACAGGCCTGAACAAAAAAGATGCTACCTTCCACTTAATATTTTGTTGCATAAACTTTTGAGGCAGTCCCTGTAATCCATTTTTTGTGGCTATCCACAGATATTTTGGCCCACTCCTCATGGACTCCAGTTGTCTCAGGTTGCTTTCTCCAAATGGCATGTTTCTTTTCCTTCTTCAATAACCTGAGTTTTGTCTCATATGTCAAAAGAATATTCTTCGTGGCTCGTAACTATGAATTGTGGCCAGTCAAGGTCCAGTTCTTTTCTCCTTGAATGTCTTCCATGAAGTTTGCTTTGGCTTAATGAAGACAGATGGTGCAATCTGGCACTAATGCACCTTAACCTTGAAATTTACCTTTACTTTATTTGGAGGCCGTTTTTGGGTCATTGGTTAACACTCATATTATCCTTCTCTCGAATTTGTCATCAATTTACATCAATTTTCACAACCAGGACGATTGGCTACACACCATGTCACCAAACAGCATACTGATGAATTGTTAACCTTTAAGCTTGAATCATACCTCTGGTCACATTGTTTGACATTTTTTCAAGAAGGACCATCATTTTTGTCGAGGTCTGTCTTATTAGTGTTTTTTTTTTAGGATTCTGTTGAACCACATTTCAAAATCAATGACTGATTTTCATTCATTTATGTTCAATACATTTTTCTTTATTACATTTGTCAGTTTCAAGTTGGTTCAGTCACCATTATGTTCTTTTCGGTCATTAAAAGAGAGGCACCAACAAGTTGTGTTATAATGTTCCATGTGCATAGGAACAATAAAGCACACTTTTTCGTCTTCATGTGTTCCTATTATCAATAAATCAAACTTATGGGAAGAGTCAATAATAATAGCGTGACCATGGGTGGACGGTTCCGATGCTGCTAGTTTCTGGGGTCACCCCCTCCTAAAAACGCACACCAAGCATGTCCAACTCTAACTCTTAACAGCACCAATTTTAGATTTAAAAAGGTTATATTTCTGTCAATTTCATAGTTTTATTTAAGGTATTATACTTTTCAGAAGAAGTTCCTGGAAGATTTAAAACATTTAAATATCCCTAAAGCCTTTTCAAGCCATAACTGTTAGCCATAACTAACACATCGACGATAAAGTATGAGTCACGATGCTCATTAATACTGTTCACCATCTTCACGGTCTTACTCCCTAAATGCCATTCTTGCATTCTGAATATGTGATAATGTAAATGCATCATGAATCTGCTCAGTACATTCATATTCTCCAGAGCAACATGGCCTAATGATGCCGTGGCATTTCCTTCTGCACCCTCCATTAGGATAAACATTCAAACTTTGACTTCCTTAGTGCTTTGGTGTCTGACTGAGTGGCAATACATTTTTATCTTTTAAAAGTTATATGTTAAATAAAGCTTAGGATGTTTAAGATTTGCAACATCCAACATGTCTAGGAGTGTGGGACAATATTCTGATTTCCTGCATTGCATATTGAGAGGTTTATGTGAGCTATGATGTACAGGATTACACTTGTGTCTAAAATAAGAGTTCATTCTCACTTCTAAAACCGAAACATGAGTCATCTAACATCGCATCTTGTTCACATCAGAAACTCAGGGCTGCTGGTGTGTAGCATTAATAAACCAGCAGCATTAATAGAGTTTTTGTTCAGGTGGTTTTTATCATGGCTTTCAAAGGCATTTATTCTTCTTGACGCTTAATCATGTCATCTTTTTATTACCACAAACTTCAGTTGATTGTATAGGGAATGTACGTGACAGAGTAACACAAATTACTGTAGTGCATTTATATTGAGCCCCTTGAGTTATTAGTTTGTAGAACCACCTTTTGCTCCAATGTCGGAGGCAGTTCTTTTGGTTTAGTGACTACAAGTCAGTGCTTTGCATGCGGAGTCAAAGCAAAAGTTTTGAATAATCTGATTAGATAACCTTCTGCTAAATATTTTCTCTGTACCTTACGTGCCTTGTTTGACCTGTGCTGTGGATCTGAAGAGCTATCACCAACACTTTGACTGCTTTTTCATTTTTGTTTGTGTGTTGAGCCATGTTTTGGCTGGTCTGCATTTGTATTGAATAAATGTATTAAACATAGCTTTTAGAGTTGGTATGCTTTGAATGTTGCTATAACTTAACCCAACTTCAAACCTCTTCTCAACTTTCCGCCCAGATGTCTATAGTATGTTTTGTGGTCTTCAATATATTGTAGGTTTACCAATATTCTTTAACAAGTTGAGATCCTTATGGAACAGCTAAGATCAAATTAAAAACATGGGGACTTTTTATCCCCTACTAAATATGTGACTTCAGAAGGATATTGATTATGCTGGATTGTTTCTAATTACAAACGTTTGTCCTATGAATTAAATTTCAACCGGCAAAAGTATGAAATAAGACAAACTCATACTCACCCACAAATAAAGTTGGTGTGTGTTTCCTCAAAACGTACTGGTACCCTTAGTGGTAAAATGCAACTACAATCTTACAGGTGTGATCCCTGAAGAATAGTGCAATAATGAAACCAACCAGAAGCTGATATGATGTTGGTAGCAGTTGTGTTTTGACTTCTGAAGGCCATTGGTTGTGCTGGATTTTTTTTTTAGAATAAAGTACATTAAATATCAGATTTTTAGGTTTTTATTGGTAGAAAAATTCAAATTCCCTGCGTCACGATCATTTGGTTTCACTTTGGTGCACTACATTGTGTTTGCCAACCACACTGAATCTCAAATAACTCAACTGAAGTTAAAGGTTTCAACATGGCAAAACTAAAACAGGCGAAATCCTCAAAAGACAAAACCCAGTTTTCTGACCTGATTGTCTAAAGAACACTTCCTGTAGCAAGTTTGGTCTTGACATTGACTTGACCTTCTTTGACAAATCTTTTGTCTGTTTAACTAGCATGTAAATCTGAATTTTGTCTCTTCTGTCTTCTCTCTTAGAAGCAGCCTCTCACAACCTGCCTGTTCAGCGCAGCCTTTTTTGGGGCCCTGGGTTCATCTTTTCTTTATGGCTATAACCTTTCTGTGGTCAATGCACCTGCTTCGGTAAGTAAAGCTAAACTATTAGCTTGCCTTTGGATATCCCATTGCTATCGGAAGGCGGCATTGATTTACCTTGTTTTCTCATTTCTTATCTTGTTAGCACTGCTAGAAATCAATAAGTGTTAATCTAGATGTGACTTTAGATTCAGAGTCAGGCGTTGCTAACACTTCATCTGAATGAAGATTAACATGGCGCTGAAAAAAATGGAACTTAACCGAAACACAGGACATCTTGAACACCGTTTATGATGCACAGGTACACAGAAGGGAGCTGCATTGATGAATCGATGAAATTTTGCCCCATATGTCTTAAGATTATTGCTTACTCAGTGACAGTTCTGGTGAAAACTGTCATAGATGATGGTAACAAATATCAATGCAGTTCAGATTTTGGAGTGATACTGATGCTTCACAAAGCGCATTTTCCCATATTTTTGATCAAGAATATTAAAAAGATCTTCATCATGAAATGTGGCAGAGTTGAAATATTCTTTTAGCCTGCAGCTGATGCAGGTCCTGAGATCGTTAAACCATTTCTCAATGCAATTTATAACCTTGAAGCTCTAATGACGCAGACTATTTAGATGCACATCAGTGGGCTTTCAAATGATGATCGCTTATGACTTCATTTTGAATTTAGTTAAGTTTTTAAAATAAACAACAACTAATTCATAATATGTTATCACCATTAGAATATTAAATGTAATGCTTTCATTTGCAATAGGAAGTGCGAGTAACTTTGGGCTGAGATTTTGTCTGCAATCAGTGATATGTTATTCAGTTCATTGTAAGACCGTCTCACCTCTGGAAACATAAACAATAGGTAGGAACAGTATAATCTATCTTTATTAACTCAGCTCTCAATGCTGATTCAGACTAAGAAAAGAGAGTTAAAGATGAGCACAGTCCACCTAATTAGTACAATATAGGTCATAAACTCACATGTTTTTTTCAGTAAATGAGCACATATGGCAGTCTTTGAAACAGTGTATCAGAAGGTTAATCCCAGATTAAACAAATAACACTCCAAAAATTTACTTTCTTATTTACGTCAAACCAACTTTTTCAATTTAAGGCAGATACCTTTCATGTAGTGACTTATGAATATATTTAGAAATTGCTTAGAGTGGAAAGATATTTGCATACTCATTTTTGGTGAATCCAATTTTCAGGAGCTTTTCTGTTCCAGTCCAAGAAATAGAAACAAACCTTGCATTTTCAGAGGTTAGACTTTCTAATTTAGCCTTGTGTTTGTTCAAAGGTAATTAGATTCCCCACAGGTCATTTAATTAGTGTTCAGAGATTTCAGCCATCGGCTCTTGGGTTGCCCACACAGACAAAGGCAACGCCGTGCATAACTCAAAATGATGTTGTTTTTTTTTCTTCCACGCCTTCATGAAGCACATGAGTGTGTGAACCCTCAGTTGTGGCTTTTCAGTCTGTTATAACCGCAGAACTACAGCATGCTCTCTCACTTATTAATAAAGACTGTAACCATTTTTCTGTACTGGTTATTGTGATGCTGGTTGTGACAGTATACAATGCTCATAATATTTACTACAAAATATACAAATACATGCATGGCTTTTGTCTGTAACGAGAAAAGATGTGGTGCTAAAGCTATTCAGTGCTGTCTTGTACTAAAATGTATTTGACACAAGACAGCACTGTGTAATGGTTTAAAATATGTGCAGTTTATGTATAATATATACATTATATTTTTGTACTTGCTAACAGCAAAATACATTCAACATTTTTTCTGTATAATCAATTTTTTAAACTAGTTGTTTTTTTAATTTTAAACACAAATTACAACATATGAAAATCTGAGAACAAACAAAACTATACCTAAAGCCTTTACACGGTTGGTAAAATACATCAGTCTTGACAGGATGTGTATAACACAGATTTTTGCTCCCTCATAAGCACGTTACTTTGTCAGTGACATTGTCAGTGAAAAAAAGTTTCTTTTTATCCCTTCAGATCAATGGAACCTCTAGGAAAACAATTTCAATGGGCCACAATGTCCCATAAGTGGTCAGATAATTTTTAACCAAATGAATCAGAAAGTAGGTCATGCTTTCAGTTTTACTTTCAGTTTCAAATATCCAGCAGTTAGAAGTAAGTAAAGGTGATTCATAGCATTGTGGGAGTTTGTGGTTCTTACACTGGGGACACATTGACAGTGATTCATGTGGTGATCAAATTGTGCTATGCTACAATGTCAAAGTGCTTTCTAAGTCAATGCTGAGGTGTTATTTTCTTACCACTCCTTTAAAACGAAAGGCAAATGGACAGTAATGTTTCGGGACTATAAGGATGTCAGTGAGTTTGACAAGGCCAAATGATAACACAAAGACTCCTGGGTCAGAGCATCTCACAAACTGCAGGTCTTGTGGGATGCTTCCAGGTTGTAATGGTCTATTAAAAGACATTGAAGGAAATAGTGTGAAGCAATAGTCAAGGATCATTGAGGCACCTGGGGAGCTGCATCAATGATCACCTGTGAAATGCACACCAACAGGAAGAAACCTAGTGTTGCTCACACTGCTGAAGAAGTTAATGCTTTTTCTGACCGAAGAAAGAAGTGTGAGAATACACTGTGGATCACCGTTTGTTGCATATGGGAATACACGGTCATGCACCATTAAAAGTGCACATGCTGCCAGAGGATGTCCTTGGCAGGTTCCTTTGTCCAATAGGACTGTTGCTTGGCCTGATGTATTAAATTTGTGTTACATTGCCTGGGTGACAGAGTAGTTTGCTTTCCTGGAGAACGCTAGGATCCACAGCATTTGGCATTGTTTGGGCTTGGCCAATGTTCTCAGAGCAACCTAGATTGCCATCCATTTGGTTGCTATTGTGTAAAGGTGTGTGAAGCAACACAGCTTTAGGCAATTTGTCCTACTGTAATATCTGTTCTGTAATTTCATAAACTTTTCAATTTCCACTATGATGTCTCATACACATTTAGGCGTTTGTTTCATAATACTGTACATGTTTCTTTCATCTGCTGATTTAGAAGTGGTGCTTTTAACCTCCATCAACTCTTCAGTGGAGTCTAAAAGGAACTCTGTTCATTGAAGAGTGATGTTCACGTAATTAGATCTTATCTGGATAAGTTGATTAAACTACATATTATCATGCAAACTGTGATTGAAGGGTTCGACATAGTAATGAAGAGGGCAGTGGGGATTGAGTTAGAAAAGGAAAGAAAGCCTGCCAACTATATACAGATTATTAAAAGTTTAATCTTGAGAATCAGTGCTGTGACGTTATGTGGTGTTCTTAGGGTTTATATCACCCTCCATTTGCTTTTGGTGGTAATATCAAGCTTGTGGCTTCTAACAAATCAAAATAGTTCACTATGCTTTCATTCTGACCTCTGCAGCACTTTGATGAATTGCTCAAAAATCCCATCGGCACATAAAAGAGATGAAAGAGTTGAGTGAGACCAACTACATGCTTTGTTAACATGACAACATGAAGTCGAAGTTTGGCAAAAGTTAAAAAAATCAACAGAAACTTGTGAGATATACCCACAATATTAAAAACAAGCTTTTCTTTTTACATTGGTGGGGGTTTCTGATGAATTATCAATCTGCAAAATTATTAAAAATACAGTCAAATGGAAAAAAGGGAAACGAAATCCAAAGTACAACAATATGACAGAGAAAAAAAGGACCATCTGTCAAATAAACAAAGCACTTCTGGGACGGGCGCTAATTGAGTGGAAACCAGCGATCTGATTAAGAATACAGAGAAAGGTAGCAGAACATGCAGTCGTTGCCAAAACATTTCCACGAATACTTTGCTGCGAATCTTTGTGACTTTTGATTTTATTGGTAACAGTTGACACATTTTCAGACAATGTAGACTGAGCAGATTCATATGAAATCATTGTAAAGAAATTAATTAGCATCAAAATCCTGAGTGAAGATGTGAAAGAGGAAACCTGAACTCACTTATCAGTCTAATTAGCAGACTGATTGCTGTAAAAGAGGAGCAGATGTGCTTGATATGATTGTCTTCTTCGGTTAGAGAGGGATACCTGCAGCTCTTCATCAACATACTCTCCCATACAAGGAAATTGCTGATAAGAATATCTCACTTTAAAATAACAGTCTTCAAGAACTGTCATAAAAGGGGAGAGTTGGTAATTCTCCTGAGGATTTTCTTTTTTCAAACATGTCAAACACGTTGCTTCAACATATGCGGCAGAGTGGCTATGTGTACTGCAAGGCACAAAAGAAATAATTTGAGTTTTTGTCAGTGTCTAACTCAGTGATCTTTGCTGAAAGACTGCTACATCCTGGACAGCTCTCCAAATATGACCGTACAACACAGAGACACCCAGCAATGCATGGACACACGCACTAACTCACTACTACTACTCTACTAGTAGGGAGCCCAGTCAACCTTGGACGTTGGAGGAAGATGAAGTACCTCCAGAACATATAGCTTGGTCTGAGTTGGTTATTTCAACCTTGCACCTTCTTCCAATAATGCACTGGAGCTACAAACTGCACCACTGTGCACACCTCTACTGCTACTGTCAACCAGTTATAGGGTCATTTAGACAAATTACGCTATGTCACCAGTCTAGTTGATGAGTTTCTCAGCTAACAACCAAAGCTCTAATCTTCTTTTTTTACATTGGTCTTTCAGATCACTTCTCGTACTTTGGAAAAGCTAAATGTTTGCAATTGAAAAATCAATCTTCCACATTATTATTATTAAATACTTTTCTTATGGGTTTGGTTATACTCGCATGCCTACTCCTACCTCAAAGGACCAGATATAAAGTTCGAAGGTATTTCTATTTTAAGACTGTGGAATGAGGTGCATCAGTCTTTAGTTTTTATGTTGTCTTGAGCAAGTGGACTCATTAAAAAAGGACATTCCTATTCAGATACTTTTCCTTAGCATCTTTTGACATTTTGTGTTGTTTATTTTTTCAATTCTCTGTAACATTTAATTTGCTCTTTGCTCTCAAAAACACTGAGCTGGTTCTGTTCTTCTGCAATGCAAGAAAGCCTCCGTCTTTTTAGCGTGTCAAGAAATTGCTCATTGTTTATCTTCCTTTGTAGTCTCTGCCCACGAGGAACAAAAGCTGATCATTAATGTATTTCTGACTTCTGTCGACCACTGCAGGGGGACCACCTGCAGTGGTCCCCCTGCAGTGGTGCTTCCGCTATCTTTACAAAACTCATGGAAAACACATGAAGCCCCTTTTTAGTTTATGTTCTCCCACCACTCCGGGTTCTAATGTTCACAGAGGGAGCCTACTGTCTGTTCTCATCTGTTTCTCGGCTGGAAAAGTGTGACTGGAAAAAGGTAGTGGTGGAATTTATTACAATAAAACACCTGTAGCAGAGCCTCTCCTCTCTATGCACACACACCAACCAGGCTGCCTCACAAAGGATCTTGATTAGCCTTTTTAGTAACAATCTAACAAAGCAACAATAACTTCTTCAAACAGCATGTCAGACCACAGCATGCATGCATAAACCAACATTCAGTCGTCTTTATGCACAGCATCTCCAGCAGCTGATCTTTTTTTAAAATAAATGAAGGATTTTTATTTTAATCAAGAGTCAAATATGCAGTAAATCCTAAGAAATATTCTGTTAAGACATCTCAAACTAAATGTATAATTAGTCCCCGTCTTCTTGACATGAAATGCTTTTTTTAATTTTAACTTGCTGTGCAGTGAAGTGGATTGAAAGGCTAAACCTTGAACATTACACAGAAATGGAAGTTTATGAGTGGTACAAATATAAATAAACTTTTTTCCTTTTTAATCATTGTAAATCTTTTCTGAAAAACCTGAGCTGTTTTTGGAGGGGTTGCAATCAATGATCTGCAGCTATGGCTATCAGAGGAGAAAAATGTGATTAGAAACAGATTTCTAACACTACACTGTGTGTTTTAACAATGGGCTGCATAGTAATGGAAAATCTGTCTGTGAGTAGGTATTATAAGGCATAATTTGCTATTAATCTATTTGGTTACAACTTTGCATTAAATTATTATAATTTACAAAATCATGCAAAGTTGGCACTTTTAATGGACTTTTAATTCAAAGTTGCTCTAAAAGTTGCATTAAAAGTGTCATTATTTACCAAATGACACTTCATGACAACTGTCATAAATATTCATAAATACTTTATGTTTATGACAGGTGTTATGTCATATTTATGACAGTTATGTCAGTCTTATGCACACCCCTTCAAATAAAGTGTTACCATCTATTTCATTTCACTTACTTCTAATACAATGGTGTTATATTAAATATTTTGAAAAGGGAATAAATCTCTGACCCCACTAAGAGACAAGGGTATATAGAAAATGGATGGATGGATGTAAGGATAAGAGATTAGAAGGACCCAAATTTTAGCTAACATTAGCAATTCAATCATAAAATGTGTGCATCTGTAGGATGCAGCAATCCGTTACATCAACCATCTTTTGCTCTTTGTCAAAAGTAGCCTTAAAGTGTCTTTGTTTCTGATGCCCGGTCAGCTGATTGAGTCTCAGAATTATTTACAAATAACAAGATGACCTCGGCACAGGTCTGATTATGAAGCAGGTCCAACCCTTTTCAGTTCTCCTAATGAGATCCGGCCACCGCGTCTCATCAGTTCTGCACGAGAAAGGAGTAATTTTCTGAAACGATTGTCAGTTGTGCGGAAGCATCAGAGGTGACCTTTACTTTCCTGATCAACCCGGTGCATTTACGATTAACTAATCCGCCAACTCAGCGGATATTTATAAATCACTTTAAAATTATACACAGCTAAACTTTTTATTTTTATTTATTTTTTTAACCCCAGAGGTTTCCGTTTGGATTGCTGTTCAAGCCTGCAAATTCTGTGCGCACACAGCTGTGGAGTACAGGTGGATGTTATGAAGTGGCAACCCCAGTGAAGGGAAGAGCAAACACAGACAACAATACAGCTAAACCTTCTTTATTTAAAATTCACAGCTTCATGTAGAAAGTTGAGTGCAGTGATGCAGATGGTACCACTCCCACTCTGGGTACTCCGAATTTCTTCCACAGTCCAGAAGGATGACTATGAGGTTAATGGGTTGCTCTAAAGTGCTCTCAAGTCTGACTGTTGTTTGTTCTGTGTGTCTCTGTGTTGCCATGTCATGGGCTGGCGACCTGTCAGGGATGCAGCTCAACTCTTCCCCCAGTGACTGCTGGAGATAAACACCAGGGCTTCCATAACCCAACTTATCTGGAAGGATAAGTGAATATAGGAACTGGAGGGATGGTTGTAGAAAGAAGACACATGAGACTTCTGTCTCATTGTCATCATATAACATTTAAAAATTCAATTTGCAGTTATATCTCATTAAATGTTCCTTCTGCTCTTAAAAAAACCCAAACTTAAACATGGATCATATAGTCCGAACCAAAGCCTACTAATTTACAATAAAATGCATAACATTTGCAGCTATCAGTTATTTTTAAATAGTTTTTTAAGATAGTTTTTTGTCTTGTCTGAACTGTAGCTGAATCTGTTTTCTTGTGTTTTGCAGTACATTAAAGATTTCTACAATAAGACCTGGATGGAAAGATATGGGGAACCTATTCCTCCAGAAACATCGACTCTTTTGTGGTCTGTAACTGTGTCCATATTCGCCATCGGAGGCCTTCTTGGAACTCTGTCAGTCTCTTTGATTATTAAAGTAACTGGGCGGTGAGTAACTCAAGATCATTTGTTTAGAGTTTTATATTTCAGGGCATGATTGTTGTATCAGTTATTCAATCAGACGTGAAAAACAAGATGAGTCTTTAAGGCATTTGCAGGAATTAAGATAAGTTGCAGCAACATGCCGTTTGGTAAATGCACTTAATTTAATTGAGCATCACTAGTGGGGAGCATCTCTGTTGAATTTTAAACATTACCAGCCAATTGATACTCATTCAGATCTATCATGGCAGTGTTAACAACTGATAACTGTCTTGGTAAAATGCCAAGAAACCATTTTCTAATAATTTGTTTTTCATCATTTAGCTGTCAAAACATTTATCCACTTAAAGGAAACACATTCAACACATGTCAGTTTTCCCAGTAACGGACTTCCCAATGAATTCACCCCAGGGTCAGACTGTAGGTTGGTTAGAGAGTTTGCGAAAAACAAGCCTGTTAAATGATTAATTGCATAACCGATGAGGCGGAATTACCATTCAGCAGACTGAATGGATCAAAGGACTGCAGAGTAGTTACTACATACCGGCATGTTGAAGGCTTGCGTCAGACGTCGGCACGCAAAAAGTGTTTTCTGCTCACGGTGTCGCCTTGTGTGATTACAGACGCGCCTCACAGCAACAAATTCACAGCAGGATCCCTGTAAAACTGACATTAGATGTCACATTGCACCATCAAGCTTCAGTGTTTTTTGGATTTTACGGGACAAGGTAGCACAAAGTCAAGCATCCAGTGAAAAATGAAAGATCTTCACCGCCGTGGTTGTTTTATCATTTTTATTTGATTTACAAATCAGTCAGGGCTTTTTTGACAAAAGAAGTGAAATCTGATTTCTATAAAATTATGACAGTTAAATTCAATTATTTAAAATTAAATAGGTGATCTATAAATATTTATCCCCCTTCATGTCAGTATTTAGAAATTGTACATCTGAGCACATCGGTTTTACTTCCTTGCTGAACTGTTCAAGGATGTATTTTTATTTCCTAGCTTTAAACTTTTCCTCAACCTGACTGCCACGTCCTTGGTTTTCACAATGCTGGTTGTTGACTAAATGCTCTACAATTAGGTGACTTCTGAAGCTCATTGGCTGCACTAGATTAAATTTAGGGAGGGCAAAGTAAATTAGGACAAATATGCAATACATCTCATACAAAGAGTATTTTGTGTTATTTAAAAGGGAAAACTGAGAAATCCAGGTTAATATCATATAAATACATTTAGAAGCTGCTTTGTCCAGCTTTATAAAACAAAGAGCATGTTTTGTGGAAAATGTTTAGACAATTTTATTTTGTTTCTTTACATCTTCATAAAGGGCTGCACAGTGGCGCAGTTGGTAGAGCTGCCGCCTTGCAGCAAGAAGGTTCTGGGTTCAATTCCCGGCCCCGGCCTTTCTGCATGGAGTTTGCATGTTCTCCCTGTGCATGCGTGGGTTTTCTCCGGGTTCTCCGG
>CAEGAF010099892.1:0-13096 GCA_903067075.1 Micropoecilia bifurca
TTTTATTTTTATTTTTTTATTTTTATTTTTTTTTGATAGGGGTGTGTGGTGTGGGGGGGGACGGTGTATGGGGTGGGGGGTTTCAGGGTGGAGTCGCTAAGTCTAAGCCAGCAAACAGAGAGGGGTTGTTGGGCTCAGAGCCTCTCACGAGCTCAGAGCTTACAGTTCTAAATCACTTAGTGCACAACATGCTCGACCACAAATATGGCGAGTTTCACAAATATGATTGTCTGCATGGGCGGCGAGTGACCGGATGAAAGCTGGGCCTTCACAGCAATGTACAGACAATGCTGCACCAGAACTGTGCTCTGATATTTCTTCATTCTAATGAGGAAATAATTGCCCTGCTTTAGTTCGATCTAAATATGTCAGTGGCACAATACTGACTGGCAGTGGTCGGTGTCTGGTAGAAGACGGGGTTGTTGGCACTTCGTGACATCTTCTCTGTTGTCAAGTCTCACTCTAGCCGGTTAATGTCTGGTTTGGTACTAGCCAAGCAGGGTGTTTTCTTCATGCCAGTGTTGTGGGAATGTGAAAACATGGGCTCGTTGTGAGTGTGCTGGAGCTGTAGTCGATGCTCCAATGATGTCACTTTGTGCATGTAGAATTTTGGTCAAATTCTCCGAAATCTCTTGGTATATCTGTTCATTGCGCGTTGCCTTGTCCCGCTAACGCTTTATGTACTCTTCAGCCACAACTGATAAAAAGGCTTGGACCTCAAGGTTTGACCAATGAAATATCGACCAAGCAAATCACTTATGCACAATACCTAGCCAGGCCTGGCTGGTACAACCCCTGAGGTGGTTCCAAGAAACCGTGAAGTATTGTGCAAATAAAAACGAATCTGGCCAGGGCTGACTGAGGAAGAACTGGTTAAAGCCACACTGGTGGAGAAGGGGCATTACTGGCTTCCTTTGCTCAGATTTAAAGTAAGCCAAAACATGACCCAGTGCTGTGGTTTGTTTTCTGAATAGTCCAGAAGCATCATTTCTGACTGGGTTCTCTAACGCTATAAGTCTTTTAATATTGTCAGTTAGTGTCCAGCTTCAAACTCTGTCTATAGCTCATGGTTTCGGCACTGCTGGTACTGACCAGAGATCAGGTGGTCAAGCTTGTTTAAAATAGTGAATAAATTAGGTTAATATTAGGCTAAACCCGACAGAGGAAGAGACATTTATAGTGACACAACTGACTTAAGTCATCTCCAAGGCTGCAAATCATTATTTTATGAAATTAGCAAAGAACTGGTTCAAGCACCAGTTCTGGTAAAGTACTGGAATGTTATATGTTGAGAAACCCATAACTACAGCAGTTCCAGGACTTTTTCATTGTAGAAAGATCGGCAGATGGATTGCTGTAAGTACCTGAACAACTAAACTAGACTAGGTAGACTTTACCCACAATAGATGATCTCTCAACATGTCATGTCAGAATTCTCTGTTGAATTTTGATGTGCCCACAAGTCCATGTGTAACAGATACAAACATGTTTTTTGTTACTTCATTTTCTAAAGTATCTGCTAAGTAATGTGTTTCAACAAGACATTTGTGATTTGTATTTCCATAATGGGACATCTCTTCTGACTCAGCAGACCAGGAACGAGAGAAATGTGGAAGATTTTGTAAGATAGGAATGCTTGAAGAACTGCAGTGGTCTATAACAAGCCAGTCGGGAAGCGTGAGACATAATGAAACAATGCCTGTTGAATCACGTGAAGTTTAAACGAGTGTGAAAGTATTGTTTTGGAGATGATGCGTCTAAACTTCTCCAGCCTTTAACAGAATGTCTCCTCAGTCTCTGCTAAAGCTAGTTCACCAGTTTGTGACCAGGACTCTTCCGAGGAATTATTTTTACTAAGCTACAAGTACACTAAGGTACATTTTTAAAACAAAAACATCATTTTTATGATCTCACTCCAAACACTTTCATTGCACTTACAAACATTTCCTGCTTGTGAGCAGAAATTTTGAGAATAAAACCTCAAATTTGGTCAGTTCTGTTCAGTCTGTCATCTGTTCCTTTTTAAAATTATTTGTTTGTTTAATTATTATTAAAGGAATAACCTCACTCAGTAGCAATCCCATACGAAATAGTGAGAGCGAGTGACTGTGATGTCACTACCCATTTCTGGGTGTGATTGTTTTGCTTCGAGAGCTCAATGCAGATGATAACTAATCAGCTGGATTCAGCTACACATTGTTCTGAGAACTGCATGAAGTACACATTAACATGTCCAGAACTGGAAGGCAGAGTTAAGAAAACACTAAGGGATGTACCGATCGAGATCTTTTGTCCTCAGTAATAATTAGAGCCATTTCACATTAAGTACTAATATTAAGTATTAATTTTAAAGTATTTTTTTCAACTGAGTTGAAGCGACTTCATGTTTCACAAATTGTGCTTCATTTCTTCATGTTTACACCCATAAAAAACATGTTTTTTTTCCCAAAATATGTGGCAAGATAAGATAAAAGCGACAGAAGATTTATACCACACACTCACACAACACACAAGTACAATAATGTTATGAAAATCATCATGTATGAGAGTGAGGTATCAGCATGTATGCGACTGAACTCCTTTAGTTTTTATACCATCACTTTTTTTCCCTGTTTTACCTGAAATATTTCCATAAGAACAAAACTTAAAATAACGTTAGACAGCTAGCACAGCAACAGGTAGGAAGGCACTAGTGTTGCTCCATATAACCAGAGATAGCTCACTATGGTTATATTCACACAGGAGGCTAATGTGACCCACATCCAATTTTTGTACCCATATGTGACCTATATCTGAATTTTTCATGGCAGTCTAAAAGACCCAACTCCAGTCTTTTCACCCTTTGTTCACATGAGACGTGTCATAATTCAGCACAAGAAGAAACCAGATGCAATAAAACTGAATGCTAACAATGGCTGAAAGTTAAAATGGTGAACTTATGAAAGCGGTCTGCCTCAATGTAATGCATCACATCCCAATCCCAGTCCAATCCAAATGCTAATCCCAATCCCACCACTCCTGGTCCAACTCCATCTCAAAACAAAAGCTGCAGTCCGTGTTCCTCAAAAGGCCGCTTCTACTAGTTATGGTTTCTTTTTATGAACTTCCTTCGTCTCGTCATGATTGTGTGACAATACTGTCGGCTCCCATTGCTGAATATCTTCAAATTCAGCAATGGGAGCTGAATTTGAAGCGCCCATTCAATGACTGCATCGTGTTTGGATGCCATCGTCCGTCGACAACCGCATTCACTATTACTTCTGTAAACAGAGTGCTGCTGTGCAGCATCATCGTTAATCTGCACAATGCGGATCACTTTGGTGGTCGTAAACCTTTCACATCTGATTGATATCACATCATTCATTAGTACTGTCTGAAAAATTGGAATCCAGCAAAAAAATTTAAATTGAGCATTAAGACCTGCTGTATGAACTTTTGCTACTTTCCACGGCACCTCATGAAGAAGCTGCATGCCAGAGCAGTTTTGAAATCATGACTGTTTAAAACTCAGTATTCCAACATCATGGTAACCAGACCATACTGTCTTCTCACTGTTTCTCTGATGCTGTGATTAATCCCTCATGGGGACCAACTGAGGTAGTCATCAATAGCTGCCTTTGTATATCTGAGGTGACCTGGACTTGTTCATGTCAATTCCTCATCTGATCAGAACAAAGAAACAAACAAAGTTTGACTAGAAAATTTTAATCTTGAAAATGTGTATTTAGAATGTGTATTCCCTATTGAAAATATGGAAAGAAAATATTTATATAATATGTTCCAGCTCTTACCACTACATCTCTGGCAAAAAATTTACTTCATCTTGTATTATAACATTGCTTATAGCTTTGTATGGTGATATATAGATGAAACAATACAGTTTTTGGAAGGACTAATAGGGAAGAAAGAGAGTATTCTCCATTCAAGAAAACTCACCAAAAGCTTAAAACAACAACACATTTTGGCATTATTGGCATTCCACACAAAACGGCATCAATGCACTGGGAGAAATTTCATCCGGACATGCAATTCAAAATAAACCAGTTAAGTGAGTGTTGCTTCTACCTTTGCTTCAAAGTGTGAGACAGCGAGAGACAGCTTTCCTTTTGTTTCCATTTTTTAACATTGCACATTGATGGTGAGCTTTGCACACAATTCACAGAAGAAGCAGGGAAACCGTGTAAGTAGCTGCAGCTCCACTCTGACACAACAAAGCTGGGTTGCGAGAGGAGCTCAGTGGTCTGGCTCAGGTTTTGGATTCCTCACTTGAAAACAACATCGTAGGAATTCGTATTCCTATTTGAGGAAAATTGCTGTCTCATGAAACATTTGTAGCTGGAAAAATCTGTATTTATGCATACATATTCAGAGGTTCCATTGCATCTTCCTTCCTGCTTGGGCATGCTCTGCAGTGTGAGATCCAGCAGTCTGATGGACATCCATTACATCTCTTTTTTTTATTAATGAGGAGTCGATCAAGTGTGTTGTGAAGTTAAGCAGTGGCATCTGTCAAACAACTGAAATCTTAAAAGCTGGAGTAAAATATTTGACTGTGGGAGTTGTAAATGGTACTGAAAACCGATGTCCACCACCTTAAGGTCAGATTTAGAGTCTCCTCTAAAGTGTGTTGCTTCACCTGACTTGCTTTCAGGTAGACCTGTTGTCAGCATTGCAGGGTTTTTGTTTTACCACCAGATGAACTTGTTTTTGGCATTTCGGGGTTTTTTAAAACCAAGAAGAACCCCATCTGTTCCATCAGGTTGTCTAACGACATTAAGCCGAAGGCGACAACAGCGATTATAAATGGATGCAGTAAGTTTCTCTGATCCCAATCATTCAAAAATGCCTTGATTGAGACCCCAAGGCCAAACCTGTGACCATGTTGGGAGACCACAATGATGTAAAGAAGGAATCCTGATCCTAAATAAAATAATCTACACCACAAACTTACATCGTTTTCCTTTTAGGTTATAAATTGTATGAGGTCTGACTGCTAAAAGATAAAGTAATCTAGTAGAACTGTTTATGTTAGTTTATTACAGTTCGTCTGAGTTCAACTCTCAGAAAGCTCTACATGAACCGTAGAACCTGACATTTAAGATCTTTGTTTTACATTTTTACAACTCAATTGAACAAATTTGTCCAAACATTACCTTTGTCAATGCAGCAGCCATTTTACTGTAAATCAATACACAATGTGAACCATTGCTGCTCTATGCTGTGTATCATCAGTAAGAAACAAAAGGAAAATCGTCTGGTTTGCTCCCACTGGTTTTTAAAGAATCTTGTGAACCTATCAGCCATTTTCTACAATACAAACAACCCAGTGAAATCTCCCGGACCTGGAGATAACACAACCCCCCTCTGCAGGAACCGTGGGGCGCAAAATTATCTACGATTCTCTGGTGCTTCCTGCAGAGGTTCCTGTTCTCAGGGAAAACACTCAAGAAAACACACCTCTGAATACTTTTGATGGTGTGTGTAATCAACACACCATCAACGTTATTTGCATTTAATTTTACTGCCATGACTGGAAGTTGTAGAAAATGAATCAGAGACCTTCTCTACTGCGCTGTCATTCGTAGAAAGGACAATGCCTGGTCCGGTAGATGTGTCCTCCTGAGCCCCTGCATGCTCACAGTGTTGCAAGGTGATGGAAACATCCAGATAAGTGGCTCCTTGTGAATAAGACTCAGCTAAAGCAAACAGAACAGCTCATCCTGTTTCCAGCACTATAACATTTCCAACAAGAACTCAAACAAACACTCAAGACGTTCCACACTTTTAAGAAATCTTCTTATTTACCTCATCTGAAGATGAATACATAACAGGCTAAGAACATTATGGTTTGAAACTCTTTGCTTTGGTAAAGTTTATGTTTGTTTCAATCAACAGAAATGAAAATTTTGAATAATGAATATTTTCAGCTGACACTTTAAATAAATTAATTCACTGATGGTGTATATAGAAATTGTACATGTTAATGTAAACTAACAGCTTCCTTTCATCTTTAATACCAAATATTTTTTATAATTAACTTTATAATAATAATGTTACAGAATATTACTTAATTTTTTAAAAAAGTACTTTCAGCTAAACAGTCTTTCTTAAAAACACAGCAGTGGACTTTGTTATATTTATAATACAAACTCTGTTCATGATGTTAAATTTTGCGTACATCCGTCACCACACCGATGCTTTTTGGCGCATCTTATTAGTTCTAATAATCAGAGTAATAAAGAGGAGCACTTCACCTGGACTTTTGCGCGGTGTTGCTGCTCAGGTCAAAACTCTCCGGCGGTCAGACGGATCACTGGGGGCGCAGGACGTCTGCGCCCGGTGAGGGCAGGAAAACCAGGCGGTGCGGATGTTTCCTGTCCAATTGCGGCTCCGCTGTGTGATGGCACAGCGGTGCGCACTCCTTCTGATGTGTGTGTGTGTGTGTGTGTGTGTGTGTGTGTGTGTGTGTGTGTGTGTGTGTGTGTGTGTGTGTGTTGGGTCGCCTGCGCTGCGCGTGCAGGTGGGAGCGACACCTCGCTTTGATTTGTGTGTGTTGGATCCACATCCACGCGCTCTGAGGTGAGTTTCTAGGCTCTTGGTTGTTGTGACACTTTTCACCCAACAAGGGCGGCGCCCTAATGTTGCTCAATGTGCTGTTAACTTGATTTAGAGACCCACCACCAACACCCTCCTCCCCCAACAGCCCCTGTGTCAACAGTCCTCCTCACTCCGTTTAACGTTTTATTTCAAGAATATACATCAGCTTCAAAACGTCAAATTAAAGCTGCCCTGTGATTTTTTTTATTATTTATTTTAACTGTCACTAAAGCTTCTCGTCCATTGATAATATTGTCTAAACTGAAATTATGAAAATTAATTTGCTAAGTTAAAAAACAAGCACTGGCTTTGGGTTTTTTTGGTTCAGGTAATGAAAGATGGGGAGGAAGGCAAAGGTCATTGAGGCGGGACTCGAACTTGTGACAACTGTGTAGGACTAATAGTGCCGAATGTGTTTTGTGTATCAAAAAAGTTTGATGCATGTGCACTTTGAAGTCAGACGCTATAAACGTATGTCAGATGCATCAAATTCGCTCAAGACGGGGTTGAGAGGAGACTCCTTGGTGTTCTTGTCCTTCAGACTCTCCCACCGTCTCCTCTGTATTTCGCCTAAATAAATACATTTATTTAACGTTGGTTATTGTACTAGTCTAGGCAGAAAGACCCCAGATTTGAATTGAAGATCTTCTCGCTGTAAACATCTGTGCTACCAACTGCAGGACCAAGCAGCCAAATCTGTAGTCAGTGTAAACTTTACCTGAGTTTGATTATTTTACATAATTTTTGAAGCAGACAGTAATTTCAGTTGTTAGTTTTGAACTATTGAAGTTTGTTCCTGCCGTATGGAGCCCCGTCAGCAGGGTCTTGTGACAGAAATGCTGTGAACATCGTGTCAACCGGTGACATGTTCTGTTGTTTGACCCAGTCATAAAGTTTCTCATCTGTGTAACTTTCTGTACACACCATGGGTTTGCCTCGCCAAATGGAGAAGCAGAGCACAGGCTGGAGACATGTTCATTTATACAAGCTAATTTATTTACTTTCTCTTTACAATTCAGTGGTGTTTGTACGTCTTGCAGCAGTGTCCTGTTCAGCATTTGACTTTCTAGGTAACACCAAAAACCGGCTCTATGCTTCACCTCAATTCCTCTCTGTGTACGACTCCATCAGTATGCGACTGATTTAAATGGGTCCCAGATTGAGCCCATCTGTGGTTTATGTGTGAGTCCTGTCATTAGGCTGATGAGGAACAGTTCCTGGGTGTCTCCTTACAGATAAACCACATGATGTGGGCAATATTTCACAGCAGTCACATCCAGGAATCTCCCCAAAGCATCTGATGACAGTGACACGCTAATAGCTGGTACTTGAGTGTGATGTTCACCAACAATCCCAGCAGTGGAGAATGCCATGCTTGTGTGTTTGTTGTGTGTTTAAGATGTGATGATGACAGAGGAGTTGAAAGGAAGATGAAAGTTTTAAAAGAAAAAGGAGAGCTATGAGGCTCATGCACCTGCACATAAGCTTCATGACATGAGCACAATGAAGAACACAAAGGAAATAGGTATTAAACTCAACTTTACAACGTCATTTTCTTTGAGGAGAAAGAAATAAACTTTATGTCAAAAACAGTTCAGCACTTTGAGAGATTAGTACGGTTGGGACATAATTTGGTTCACATGCAGCCCAGCGATGGTTATTTTAGCAGTTTGAGTGACAAGAAACTGGAACCTTTGGGTGTCAGAGGACAAAGTACTGACTGTCCCAGTTTTTTTCTTAAGAACTGACTTATTTTATGCACAATGTGCAAATGACAGGAAGAAATTAGAAAATATTAACAATCATGAATGTAATTGAAGCAGCTACAGTTTCTGACAATCAGTCAAAAGACTGACCTGGAAACAGACAAGGTCTCCTGTTTGTTTTACACAGCACTACCAGCTACCATGGGGCTGACTTTGGGTTTGCATGAAGCCAAGTTGTTATACCATATGAGTGGTCATCATATGCGTCCTACTCTTCTTAGCAGGGTGTCCTCACAGGCCTGCTGGTTCCACTTTCACCTACACTGACTGGTTGTTCTTGGACGTCGTTCCAGGCGGTGTCCTCGTTGGGGACTTGACTTGTGAAAGGCCAAGGTGACTAGTGTCTCATTCACCGAACTGAAAAACTTTCTTGTGAAATGTCAATAGGGTAAAGTGGATCCTTTTCTGAATAGGGAGCTAACAACAACCTTACATGTGCTGTTTTATGAACAATTACTGGCTCTAACTCCCGTAGAGCCGAACGAAAGCAGAGGTACCTCCAGATGCTGTGGGAACTATAAAACTCTTTCAAGGTCTGAAAGCAACAGGAATAAATAAAAAATAAAATCATGATATTTTTGATTCATTTACTGTGGGTTAAACCAAACCCGTTGCCTGTTTACAGTCTTCCTGCCACTGAAGCAGCAACAGCTCTCGCTCACATGTGCAGAGGGACGTCAGACAGGGGGTCTTTGTGCTGGTTCAGGGTGGAGTTCAGTGGAATTTGGTTAAAAAGACATGAGTGAACACAAACACTGCGACTTCAACAAGCTGCAGCCCCACCTAAACCCACCTTAATTACTCCTAGTAGCCATTCACAATTCATGATATGAAAGAGCTCAGTGAACATGAAGTATTTCAGGGTTTCTATGTGTGTCTTATTTCCTTCTTTGTCAGCTATTTAATTGGACTCTGATTAAATCTAAAAAAAAATACAATATTGTGAAAAGTTCAAAGTTTTTTGTTACATATTTTGGAAAATAAAACTCAAATATGATATAGATTAATTACACAGAGTGAAATATTTATATCAGGGGTGTCCAAAGTGGGTCCTTGAGAGTCGGCATCCTGCACATTTTAGATCTCTCCCTACTGGTAGTAACAACCTTTTCAGCCATCATTTGATCCAGGTGTGTAAAACCAGGGTCAGACCTAAAACAGGCAGGATGCTGGGCCTCCAGGACCCACTTTGGACACCCCTGATTTAAATCCTTCATTTTTTTGTAATTTAGGTGATTTTGGTTTATACAGTATATACACACACATGCAGTGCAATACTGAAATCCACCACTGTTAATATATTTCACTGTTTTATGCTGTCAAATTAATATTTGTGGTGTGAAAAAGACTCCCTTGAAGTGGCACAGAAAGATCCTCTTATCATTGCAAAACTTCACTTGTACATGTTTGTCATCAGAACCTTCAGCACCTTCCTGAACACGTCAAACTGATGGGCCAATGATGCCATTTGTTGTGAACGATTAGGCAGAATTGATTATGGTCATTTTCTTCTACTACTGGGCATTGTGTTATTTCTGATTTTATGCAAATACACACGATATGACAGTTAAATCATGTTGAAAAAAAATCAGAAAAAAGAAAGCAGCTTTGAGATAATTTACAGGTAATGTGTTTATAATTGTGTGGGTTACATTTCTAGCATTTCTGCTCTCTTTGTATTGTAAGGGAAGTCCTTCAGGACATCAGTCCACTTCAGTTAACCAGATTCAATGTTGGTGACAAAACTATCTGGATCCATCTTAAAGAAGTAAACATTGGCTTCGGTGCAGAATCAACTCTGAAGGTAGTTTATTGACTAACTGTTAAAATTTGACCAGGATCCAGAAAATAGATGTACTTGCTGTTACATGGATCACTCTTGGCCTGGTGGTCAGACCACTTACCATTTACTGTCATCCCTGTCAGGAACTCCGAAGCAGAAAATAATAGATCTCTCAGCCTTGGCGTTTACGAGGGATTGCATCAAGTTAATGTTGCCTATCCCTCAGAAAGTGCAGGACAAGAGCCCTGTAAAGTATCCCATAGTGAGGCAGCTGACCTGTTTGGACCCTAGAAAGATGTTCTCTTATCCAGAACGGTGCCAGGGCAAGATGAGAAATCTTGTGCAGAGGTTTCTGCACGATAAGCAGCTGTCAGGAGGAATCTCAGCCGGTATGAAAGAATAGAACAGTTTAGGTTTTCTTTCCTCATTCATTACAATGTCTGTCTCTAAGTGTTAAATAAGCTAGGAGTGATGTAAATGCCATCATAACAAGTGTTAGATATCAGAAAACACATTATCAGCATAAATTAGAAAATAAACTATTTGCATTTTTTTTTATTAATTTGGCTTGTCTTTGTACTGTTTCTTGCAGGTGGTGTGATTACACAACAGTTTTGCAATTTCTTATCCGTTGAGGCTAGAAATGACACCTTCCTCTCCTACCAACCATCTCCTACAGTTGATGTCTTTATCCATTGGGCTTTCCAGAGCAAACGCTACGCCGAGTTATAGGAGTTTTGCAAGAAGCTTCTTCTCTTCTTGCATGGCCAGGCAACAGTGGAGAGAGGCTTCTCAATAAACAAAGAGGTGGAAACGTGCAACATGCAAGAAGAAACGATCGCCATCCAGCGTATTGTGTTTATTGTGACATTTGTCCTAAATTTAATTTCAGTTGGTTTGAAATGTCTTAAATTTAACTTGCCTTAAGCTGTAGGAACCCTGAGTTGTCATGTGAGCCTATTAAAACCATGTTATTCTTGTGAGGTTGATTTATTTCAGCCACAGTGTAATGACGCTACACTTGCGTGTACAATAAACAGCCATCACTATGCTGTCCGGTGAGACTTTCACCGGACAGCAGAACGGATGGGTTGGACAGCGCGCTGATACATGAGCGTCTTGAAAACTCAGAAACATTGGGAGAGGAGCTGATAAATCAATTTCCGTGTCTATTTTCAGACACACGAGGACGTACACATTTGATAGAATATGATATGGATGCATTTTGCTTTATGCTAAACTTTTACAGGGTAAACCTGGAGAAGCACAAGTACTTGGATGGAGAAGTGGTTTATATGCTTGATAAGGGGATTACAGAGCTGAGTATGTCCAGTTGGGCATCACCATGCATTTCTGGTCCCTAAATCTGACAACACCCCTTGTTTTTGCCCAGACTTTTGCAAACATAATGCAGTGACAAAACCATACTGTTTCCTGTTGCCAAGAATGGATGATCGCGTTGGATCCTTCTAGACCAAAATTACTAACTTTGTTAGTAATTGACCAAAATTACTAACTTTGTTAGTAATTGACCAAAATTACTAACTTTGTTAGTAATTTTGGTCAGGCAACAGTGGAGAACTTTGTTAGTAATTTTGGTCAGGTGTCATTTACAAAGCGTGCAGGAGCGCATCCAGGACCTTGTCACTCGTTTGGCAATGTTGACAGTGAACTTTGCCAAATGGCTGTTAACCTGTTTAGGTGGTGTTTAGGCTGCATTGTTAAATTGAAGGTTCAGGCAGTAGAGCAGTTTCCTGTTCCAAGTATGAAGAAGAAGCTTATGCGTTTTCTTGGACTGGTGGGATATTAAAGATGTTTGTGTCTAACTTTCTCATCGGTGGTGGTGTCTTTAACAAATTTGCTGTGTAAAGATTTCAAGCTTGAGTTGTCTCTCCTTTGTCAACAAGCTTTTGAGCAGGTGACAATGCTCCTCTGTGCTGCTCCTGTGTTACTTGCTCCACATCTTAAACACCCATTTCAGCTTTAGGTGGACGCAGCTTGGGAGCTGCATGTTCTTACACATATGGATGATCTGGGTTATTGGTAAGCTGGTGAGCTATTTTTCAAAAAGGTTCAGTAAGTATCAGTTAAACTACTCTGTGATGGAGAAGGAGACATTTGCTTTGATCCTAGCCCTGAAATATTTCGATGGTTATTTATGTGGTGTCGCTAACATTGTGGTGTATATGGATCATAACCCGTTGACATTTCTGGCCTCTCTAAAATGTCCAAATCAGCGTTTGGTTCGTTGGTCATTGTTCTTTCAGTCCTACAATTTGACATTCACATTAAAGGACTGCGACAGACCGGTGGCCTGTCCAAGGTGACCCTGCCTCTCACCCGAGACATTCGCTGGAGATAGACACCAGCAACCCTCCCATCCCCACTGGGACAAGGGTGTTACAAAATGGATGGATATATTAAAGGAAACAACAATATTGTCGCTGATATTCCAGTTTTGAAGTCTACTGTGGCTTTCGTGAATTTTTTTCCCTCTTTATTTGCTTTTTCTGTTCCTTATAGATCTTCTGAGTGCACCAGGTGCCGGTCTGGACAGTGAACTGAGGAGGAGAGAACCTGTACGCTAAACATCAGGTTGGCTAAGTCTAATCAATGGAAAATAACAAAATGTTAATGGTGGCTGGGTTTGCTTACACATTGTGGTTAACTGTGCTTCAGTTAAGGTCTTCGAGATGAACAGCGATTTGACGTGTCCACCTGGACCATACATTGGGAGGACTTGTTCCATTCACAGAGTACTGGAATATGAGCCAGAGCCACAGAGATGCGCAGATGGTGTGGGGCACATCAGTCGCTTGACATGGTGTGGGACGCAGTGGTGTGGGAGCCAGTTCAGATGGACCACTCCTGACCAGACCTGGGAGCACGAGCTGGGAGCCATCTGGTCAATGACTGAGGCAGACGACCACCAGACAGAGGGGTTGCGCTC
>CAEGAF010099895.1:0-10519 GCA_903067075.1 Micropoecilia bifurca
GGTGACAAAGGGCAGCCTTGGCGGAGTCCAACTCTCACCGGAAACGAGCCTGACTTACTGCCGGCAATGCGGACCAGACTCTGACACCGGTCATACAGGGACCTGACAGCCCGTATCAAAGGGCCCGGTACCCAATGATGAATTTAGGAGACACTTATGCACAAAATCCCAAATAGTGTCCAGGAATTACATTTTAGAGTGTCAAACGAAAATATTCCAATCACCTAAAGTCTTAAACATTTTTTTTCACATTACAACTCCAAACTTGGTTTTAAAAAAAAACTTAATAAAAAAAAATTGTATATTAATTTTATGTACAGGAAAATGTGTAGGTAATTGTTAAATGAAAGAAACATGCTTTTCACTCTTTTTTTTAGAAATTAAAATCTGAAACATGCAGGGTGCTTTTGAATTTAGCCTCTCTTACTATGATAACCTCAAACAAAATCCAGGTCAACTACTAATGTCAGGAGACACCTTTCTGGTAAACAGAGTCTGTCAGAGTGTAATTTAGTGTCAGTATAAATTCATCTGATCTGATAACGCCTCAGAGGTGTGGTGTTTGAGAACATTAGAGAAAAAAAAAACAACTAAAAAAAAACAGAAATGTTGGGCAATCTGATAAAAGGACAATTGAGTTGTGCAAGAAGAAAAATATCAAGTACTTACAAAAGAGTGGCAAACAATCCACTCTTCAATTAGCTATGTAAGGTATGCCGCAAACATGTGAAGAATTGTGCTCTGGTCAGACGAGTCCTACGATGAACCTTTTGGCCTGAATGCAGAACTTTGCATATTACCCCGAATGCACCATCCGCATAGCGAAATGTGGTGGTGGAAGAATCACAACGTGGACATTTTCTCATTTGTAAACAAAGCCGATGGGAAAGTAGATGAAGTTCAGTAACACAGACTGATCCTAAACTCAACCAAAGACTTGAGCATATTGAATGGTTTAGAAATAAAACCCTTTTGTTGTTGTTGTCCAAGGAATCAGTAATAAAATCTGTCTGACAACATGGAGCTCATGGGCTCAAGGACCTCACAAAGCAACACATCAATCTCAAGAATTTCAAGAACAGGCTGGGAACAACATTCCAGTTTGGTTAAAGCTACAAAGTAAGCTCAGCAGCAAGTTCTCCTCAAATACTTTTTCGTATGGGATCAGGCTGATTTTTGCCTTATTTCAAAATTTGCATCAAGCGGCTCATCAGGTTATCTTTGCTTTATATCAAAATTGGTTTCAACATGCTTCATGCCACCAAAGTCTTATCTTAGCAATCCAGAGAATGACAGCCTCCTCCTCAAAGCTGTGAGCAAAGCTGCAGAAACAGCCTTTATGGATAATATAATCCATAAAATAATAAACTTGTTTACATGTTTCCAAGACCCAGCGGTTTTCTGGATTCCTTTAACCACCTGGCTTTGCTGTGAAGCAGCTTTAGTGATGAGGGCTCGAGCTTCCTCTTTTGAAACCAAGTCGTTCAGAAAGGCTAAATAAGGGAGGCAGTTCCGAGAAAAAAGTTATTCTGAGAGTTACAGAGAAGGGGGCCCAAATCAAACAAGTTAAAAAAAAGGAAGCAAAACATGTACTAATTTAGCACAAAAGGAAAAAACAAAGTGAATACACACAAAGTGGCCAGAGGGAGCGATATTTAGAAATGAAATATTTAACACAACTAACCTGTGATTTGGTTGTAGTCAGTTTAGGATGATATAAAAAGTGGAGGGTCTGCAGGACTCAAATCGACAAGGTATGGGCATATAAAACACGACAAGAAAACTGGATGCATATTTTCCACCCTGTTATGGGACAATAACAGGGTGTGATGTTCCATTTCACACATGTTTTTATTAAATATTGTTACAGAAACATTAAGTACTGTAAATGTTTCTGTGCCGTGTTGAGAGAGGAGGACCAATAAATGCAAATATTGGTATAAGTTTTTAAAATTACCAATATTTTCAATGCTTTCAGTAATAATGACAATGCTGTATTGTAATTTCTTTACAATACAGACATAAATGATTCGTAACTTCATGATGTGTTACAATTTCAAGAATAAAACACATTATATAGTAAAAGGGACACAATCTTTAAGAAAAAGTCATTATTTTTCAAAATTTAAATGTTTAACTATTTGATTTATATGTAAATGTTCATAACAGGGTGGAACACATTCAGAGACGAAAATAAAATGTAATTATTAATTTATCCAAGCTTGAGCTTGCCCATTATTAATTTTATATTGTTAAACATGTCAGTGTTGTAACAAAACAATTTAAAACTTAAAACATTAATACTTTAAAAAAAAAATCCTGAGAAGGACTTACGCAAGACGGCAAAAAAACCAAAACACTGAGACGCCATAGAGAAGAATCCTGTTTAACACAAGCACGCAGGTGAATGTTCTTTTAAGAACACAAAGTAGAGATTTAACAACCATCTAAAACAGAGAAATACACATGGGAACAATAGTTTTATGAATGATGAAATGCATAAAACAAAGAAAATTGATGCTTTAGGTTTGATGGTGGCTTTTTGCATCGAGTAGTTTCCTGACAACAGTGATTACATGATGGGTAAATGAATGCAAAAGTAACAAAAGCTCATTAAAAACCGTCTTCAACCATAAAGAACTAACTTTCAGTATAAGTGATGCCATGACATGATGTGTTAGCGTCATATAAATGACCTTATGGTTAATGTAAGGTCAAGTGTTCGGATCATGATGGAAGATGGAAGAGCACATAAGGTGTACATGCAAAAACTAAGTGGTTCAGAGGTCAAAACAATGAAACGTTGGGTTAATTATTAGGAATTTCCCTGGAACACGAACCTGTGGTCAAACTTTAAAAAACAGGAATGCTTCACTGTAAGCCAGGATCTCCAGAACAGCAGGGCAAATTATAGACCTAAAAAGAAATTTGATGGATTTTCCTATTTCATGTTAAGTATCAGTATGCTTTAAAAAAATTTTTGACAAAAATACTAAACCCTAAAGCAGCAAATTGTGTGAAAAAAGCAAATCTGTTGGTCTTTAAAAAAAGAAACGTAGAACAAGCCCAAATTGAGTTACAAAAATGACATTTATTTAAAAAAAAACACTGGTACAGATGAGCATTATACCAGAGTAACAAACTCAGCCGAAGAGCAGAACCACAAACCTTCAAACCACTGATGTAAACAGACAACTTCATCTCATCAATGTCTCTCATTTAGCTCTAGTGAAGTCCAAAGAAAACAAACACACACTGTGTTCATGCTACCAATAAGACAAAAATCATTTTGAAACAAATAAAAAAAATTGTTTTAACTCTCTCTGAGGTTAATCTTGTTGGAGTAGAAAAGATCACTTCCATTCAAACATGATTTCAAACGTAAGCCTGTCACACTTCAAGTATAAAAGCATAGGTACGTTTAGTGTTGAAAAAACTTAGGCTGCCTAATGAGAGCTTCATGTATCTGTCATTAAACAGTCATTCAGAGACCTTACAGTAGCATTTTTGTGTTTTTCCATTGCTACGAATCACTTAAAAAAAAAAAAATAAAAATTCTAATTAGCATCATTTGTCTAAGAGAAAAAGCCACAGCAAAACATTAAACTAAAATACTCCCTATTTACACCCGAAAAGTATCTTATACAATTTTCACAAATGTAACTTACATCAAATCAACATTCACACCAAGTGTACCAAAAACATCTGCACTCATGTTACACGATTTTAAACCCACATAGTCCAAGAACTAAATAATTAACTCAAAACGGTGCAATAAAACTCGCAATGACTAAATACTAATAATAATTTAAAAAAAGGATATTCTTCTTGATGGCGCTAATGGTTGATTGGATAAATAAATATAAACAAAGATACTTTATTTTCAGAGAACCTTTTCAGTAGTGAACAAATGTAACCTTTGCATTAGGTAGCGTTAACAACAGAGCACCAGTGAACCGTTTTGCAGCTGCATGTACACAACAATACATCAACACCACGTATCTTTACATTTCAAAACAGAACATGTTTCATCTCAGGAACAAAGCGTGCCCCTTCATTTTGACAGAGAACCAGAAGACTTTCTGCTAATGTCGTCACAACCGGTGCCAGCAGGCTACATGTGACCCCCTCAGCGCCTGATCAGCATCGGCTCAATCGTGCACGTAGCACATGTCCAAATGTGGGTTCTGACACACCGTCGACCAATTTGTTCACGCTCTCTTATTTCAATCTAGAACAAAACAGGAGGTCTTACTCGAACTGAAACGTGTCTGCTGAAATCTGCTGTGTTTTTAAGTCAAACGCCAGCAGATGGTGGGGTGGAAGGGAGGGCCGGGTTGGGGGGTTCTGGTATTGGAGGCCAGAGACGTAAAAAAAGGTCCAGAGGCCCAGGCTCTCAGTTCAGTTCATGAGAAAACCAGCAGCAGACTCACTGAGGCTTCAGCCCCAGTTGTGGTAGAGATAGAAGCAGCCGAACAACAGGTTGGCAGTCAGGCTCGTCAATAAAACCGAAGGCAAGATCAAATGTTTCACAAAACCTGAGAGGAGGAAAAAGAAAAAGAAGAAGAATCTCAATTAGGCAACAGGAACTTTTTGGCTTGTTGTCAGCATTTAAAATTTCAGTAAACCAGAATCAGGACTCGTCTAGACCAAGGTTAAAAACGCTAAATATTTAAATATTGTCGTTCTCCTGTTTACTGTAAAACCCAGATAGACCTTGAGATGATGCATACTTAATTCATGTGATAACAGATCACATGAATTAAGTATGCAGCTGATGGTGAGGAAATCTGCATAAGACTCAACATCTCAGGATAATACTGCTTTATAAAACATGATCACAAAAACTATGTGTGCATCTAAATGGTTTCCCAACTTTAACACTTTAAAGCAGTGTTTGTTTCTCAACCCTGGTCATCAGCAGTCACTCACAAAAGCAGTCAAACACTTATTTCGCTGATACAATGACAAAAACAGTAGTCACTGTTTCAGCTTTGTGGGTAAATTAATGCACTGAACATAATCTGGGAATAAAACTGATAAAAATGACCAATAACACTACGCAGATTAATGTAGGATGAAATATTTTTCAGCATTTATTGACTTAATGAGTTACTCTTGCTTCTACTTACAAGTGGGATGCCTACCTTTTTGTGCAGAGAAGCTCTCAGGACTTTGTGTTGTTGTTCCAACCTGGCAGGTGGAGGAAGCCGAGGAGCTGCTTTGTTTCTCCGCTTCTTCTATCACACTTCCATCTCTCAGTAAGCAACTTAAATCTACAAAACAATCACATAAAATTACCCAAAACCCCTAGCTAAAGCAGCTCAGCCATGTAACAAACCGTAGCCTTACCCACTCAGGCTTGACAATGTTCTACACTGCCATCTAGTGGTGCTACATGCAGCCTACAACAAGCACCACTCTCCAGGTGAACCAGATTCTTACCGTTCTGACTTTGGAAAGGAGAGACGTCTCGTGAGAAGCAGCCGCTGTAGATTGAAGGCGTCGGCTCAACGCAAAAAGGAAACGAGGACAAAGGTGGAGAAACGAGCTTTGGCTCTGCTTTGCCGGAAAAAAGGCGGAGCTTCTGGCCGGTGATGTTGAGGCGAGCCGGGCTGATGAGGGGACGGCGCTGTCTGGCCGAACCAGAACTGGACGTGACCGACCCGGCCACCGAAGGGGTGGGAGAGGGGCCCGGGGATGATGGGCGGCTCCCGGACTTCAGAGAAAAGTAATCTGAGAAAAACAAACTGGTGAGAAAAAAAAAAAAAAAAAAAAACTCACCCTGTACTGTGGCATCAGAAAAAACAATACATTTTGGTACCTGATGATGGTGTGTCTTTGTATTGTGAGCCAGGTCTACTACCACTAAAAAGGCAGCCAGAACCTGAAGATGAGAAAAACACAAAATGTAGATATTTTCTATAGATAGAAAATACCTCTAAAAATGTATTTTTGTTAGCAAAAAAGAACAACTCTTTGTCATGTAGAGATGAATAGGAGAAAACCTGTATAACAACATGAAAACACAAATACTTCACTTAAACCACTATAACGACAGTTGAGAATTTTTCATTTTTCAGGATTACTCACTCAGATTTATATAACAAATATGCAATTTTATATGACATTGCAATGCATTGGATGTTTTTATTGTTTGCAGTGACAGTTGGAACCAAACATGGAGAAACAGGATTCAGTTTTATGCTCCTCTAAATCTGGGATAAACATCCAGAAAACTGCAAAGATGCTGAAAAACTGAGGCTAAAATTGCATCTGGTTAGAGCTGCCTTTGATTAGTAGGTGGTGGAGCATTGACTAAATATATCTGATGGATATTTGCCTGATGATTTTGTTGATGTCTGACGAAATGTAATGTTTACTGCTTGTTTTGTAATTGGTAACAATATTATGCTTTCATGGTATAAAACCTTTGTGGCTTCTTTGTTACCGACATGTGCTACACAAACAAACTTGAATTTATATACATATTCATAACACTAACACTGAAAGTGTAAAAATCCCCTTGGATCCACATTAGCAGCATGTTTTTTCTTTTAGGTTTTCGCTTTTGAAATTTTCCCCCCAGTTTCAATCTTAACTTAAAATCAGGCATTTTGTTATACGTTTCAAAAGTCGTACTATTTTCATAAAAACGCTCAAACAGGACATTTCTGAGCCATTCGTTTACTTTTTTTTATACAGTGCAGGATGATGAGTAAATCACGGATGATTAACTTGTCGCAGGATGATAGTGTGATCAATGAGTAGATCATAGTATTGCAAGAAGAATTCAAATCTACTCAAAAAGAACAATAGCAAACTCCAACCTATAAGTTAAATCCTACTCAGAAGCTGAAAATGAAAAAGAAAAAAAAAAAGGTTTCAGAAACTCCAATTGAGATTTGAGCGTTACCTGTCCTCGTGAGGGAGGGGACCGTCCCGAGGCACAGGGCTCTGCTGAGGCGTCCGGGCAGAGTGGAGGGGGAAGCTTTGCGCTCGCGAGGACCGTGCTGGCGGCTGATAAGCTCAGAGATGTTGGGGGGCGGGGTGAGGATGAAGCTGTCTGCCATGTCGGGTGGGTGAAAGGGAGGAGGCTGGCTGCTGAAGGGTGGGACTGCAGCGCTGCCTGCAAGGTATCTGCAACACAAAGGCAATGTAATGGTCTACTGGCTGAAAACACGGTCAGAACCAAACTGGTCCGCTGCTGAGAAATGATTGTGGGCAGCGTCAATAATTGGTGTGGACAGCTAGACGGAACAATAAAAAACAGCTGGGTTTAGTTGAAATGCAGACAAAAACAGCAAACAGACCCAACTACCTCAAACAATAAGTTACTGTAGGTGGACATCCAAACCGGGGTTGTAACTTCTAAGTATGTTGCTAACTCTGTATGTTTAGAAGAAAACCAACCACACAGGTTTGGCTTTACAAGAAAGAAAAGCATAAGAAAAACACAAAAGCAGAGATCTGATATTTGTAAAAAGGCAGAAAAACAATGTAAGATGCTACAGTAGGTGTTCATAGTGCAACATACACAGAGAAAAGAAGAGGAGAAAGAGACATGAGCACAGATGTGACATGATGGTCGATAAATAAAATACCAGAAGCCAATTTTGTATTTATTTGTTTATTAAAGGCAACTACAGGAAGCACAAAAAAGAGGGGGGAAAAAATCCGCAAAGTAAAGCCAGACATCAAGATCATGCTAGTATCCAGAACACAATGTTTCTATGTGCAAACTCCAAGAAACCTCTCAACAATGATGAAGCTCCCTTTTCACGGCTGCTATAGATCAGAAACCAGAGAACAGATTGATCCGAGACAAAATGATGGAAACAGATACGACCATCTGTTAAAAAAAAAACAAACAAAACAACCCCAGCCTTCATATCTATGGGGTTCACACATCGCTGCAACATCTATGTATGAAATATCACATTTATTAGCTACGTGCTGCACATTCACAATAACACAGAGAAAGTGAAAAATAGCAACATTATGCTGTAAAAATGGAGCAATCAATATTCAAACCACACAAAATATGTTTGTGGTTCTCATAAATGGGTAAAGGGGTTTAATACAGTCTTTACAGCTTAATGTTTACTTAGCAAATACTAACACTCAGACAGCTTATTATACTGATACAGCAATTCACCCAAAAAGGCAAAAAAAAAGAAAAAAAAAGAAGATAAATATGGAGGCTGGGGAAAATTAATATCACAGCATACAAAACAGGCAAACTAAATATTTATAGCCAGTTTTGGGCACAGTATGTAAAACTTTGGCAAGTTGTGTTTTTACATAAATACATACTGACGTAGCGATTTTAGCGATTTGGCATTTGAAGAAACAAAAAAGGTTTTTCAGTCTGATGGGTTTTGAAAAAGGCAAATTTCTTCTCTACTGCAATGCTTACAGTATGAAAAATTTAGTTTGCTACGTCTGTAAGACGCACTTGAATTTTTCCACATTCATCTTGTTACAACCACAAACCTCTAGGATTTAGTGTAACACACAATTGCAAAGTGAAAATAAAATAATACATTCTAAAGAAATTTTAGAGATGAAAATCTGAAAAAAGAGACACGCATTTGATTTCAGCGTCCTTTACTCCAGGGGTGTCCAATGTGCGGCATGGGATCATTTGCAGCCCTTAGAATAATTCTGTGTTGCCCCCGACTCATGGCCCATAAGAGTACAAATCTGACCCTTCAGCAAATGGACCTGATGCAGACGGACACTTTTTTGTACTTAGAGTGAGATTGTTAATAAATCTTATTCTTAAATGGTAAAAGTGGCAACACAACATGTCTTTCTGTTATTAAGGCCACGAACATGAAACAACCTTTAACTCAAAACATCAGTAAAGGAGGCTGAATACAGACAAAACCAAATTATTAACATTTTATTAATGAAAAACACTATGCAGGATGTTCTTCCTGTTCACAAATATGAAACGATTTGTGTTGCTCTATCAGATAAAATCCAAATAACACCTTGATGCTTGCTGTTGTAATGCGACAATGTGGAAAAACAAAAGGGGCATGAAAACTTTTTCAATGCAAATTTTATAACCAACAGACGTGGCAGCAACCGTCAGTATACTCAATACGTTAAAAATACCTCAAATCGTCTAATTTATGTGTGGGGTTCCACAGTCATAGAGAACCAAAAGAAAATTCACAGCAATAAATACAGAAAACTACAATAACGTTGATTTTTCTTTCTAAAAACAAACTACATTTCTCATCTAATGATTTTCACAGCCTGTCAAACGCTGAAATGCCGCATAACACTGCAGTTTATAACTGCACTGACAAAAAATAAAGAAATCTGTGCACCTGGAGACACATTTTATTTTATTATCCATTTTCATTTCGTGAAGTTAAATAAAGTAATACTGAGAATTAGTGTGGTTTGACATGTTAACTTCATGCAACGTTAGTGTCAGTACAAATGTATCAACAAATTAGAAAGATGATTAGAGGAATATTAGTATTCTACAAATATTGTAGTAATGATTGCGCCGCATTTTCAGAATATTTCTGTTTACGTAATCCCAAAAGACACTTTAGCAATACTTTAATCTACAAAGTAAACCTAAACAAGCCGTTTAGTTGTTAGGTATTCAACTATCAGATTGCTATGATCAAGTTAAACATGTTTAGATAACTACAAACGGTATTGTGCAAAAATGTAGGCACTTCACATGTTTTGCTTATGGGAGGCAGTTGATCAGATTCAATCATGTTGCTATATAATCCAAGTGTCAAAGACTTAAAATGTTTGTTGGTAAGATTACGCAGTCCGGTTTCAATCGACGTCACCACTACCAACTGGAGGTGTGTCGATCGATCGGTTACCGATCACAATCGGGCCGATTTCCGTGAAATCTGTGATGATTGGGATCGGCCGATCATTGGCTCTGTTACCGATACTGATCACCTGCATCTAATTTCCCAGCTTGTCTGTCCAGCTGGTCTCGTCTTTCCTTCACACGGCGCAGCAACAAATCCTAAGCGATGTGTAAATATAACGCACTGAGTGATGAAGTTTGCGTGTTGTGGCGGAAAATTGAAGCAGGTCAAAATGCATCAACACGACGAAGCTAATACAGCATAAAAACAGTGACGGAGTTTGGCTACATCGAGGCTCACGGCAGAAAAAAAGACATATGGAGGATCAGACAGCAGGTAAAGCAGCACAGCTACAAACACTCACCCGGATTAGCATAACGGTCAGAAAGCTAAACAAATAACCTGTAAAATGATTTAAGTCTTCGAGCTGCGATGTAAGACGCTGGTTCTGCTCTCGCTGTTGAACCGCTGCTCCGCTACAGGTAGTAATATTTAGTAATATTTGGCAATTAGTAATTTTTGTCAATGTTGAGAGGTTTTATTTCGGCTCTTTGCATCATTTAGCCTCTTCAGAGCCTTCAGATGTTATCAGTCTGTTAAAGATAGTATTATTGATAGCAGGACAATTTGCACAATGCCTGTTTTGTTTAGTTTTCTTC